>ML977666.1:63470-116573 GCA_010015725.1 Amniculicola lignicola CBS 123094 | reverse complement strand
ACCCAATTAACTAATTAAGTTTAATAGTGGAAAGATTACCCTTATAAAAGGGAAGGTTATCCTAACTTAGAATGGATAATTAAAGAACCTCTACGTAATTAATCCTTCTACCCTAGATATAATATAGTAATATATTACCTAATAAGCAAGAGGAGTGTACGTTATATTAGTGTATTAACCTAAAGCTTTATTTAATCTTTCAACTGCAGCCTAAATAGTCCTGCTAAAAGATAAGGATATTAAAGCTCTTAATATATAAATCCTATAGTAAATTAAGTACCCTAACTATAGCTTAATATTTATCCCCTTAGATCTACAGCGTACAAAGCTATTTATCTTTACTAATAGTTTATTTACTAATAATAAGGATCTTAGCTTATAACCTAGATTCCTTATTATTCTAGCTAAAGAATAAAGTAAGGGAGACTTATATAATTTCCAGATCTATAGCAATATTATATATTAGAACTTAATTAAGTATAAGAGGGTAATAAGGAGTATACTTGTCTCTAAGCTATATAGCATAGTTAGCAGTTTCAACAACGCTATTGCACTAAGCTCTATACTTCTCTAAGTTACCTATATACTGGTATTACCCCTAATACTAGTTGTTATATAGATAGATTCAAAATCCCTATACAATTACCTTGTTAAGCTTAGTACTACTAATAAGAAGAGGCTTATAATTAATATTATATCTCTTTAGGAATTATATAAAAACAGGGAAATTACAGAAATTTAATAGATTAATAGTAAAGATAATCCTGCTGATATATACATAAAGAAGAGTCTAAATACTATAATAGAATCTCTTGTTTTAACTAATAAGCTTAATATTAAGGTTAAGGCATCTATAGATTACACTAATCTAGTATAGAGTACTTAAACTCTAAAACCCCTCTATACGTAATACTAATTCCCTATATTACTTTATACTTTCTATATATATATTTCTTATCTACTAGATATAGATATACTTACTAAAGTTACTTATTTATATAAGGGAATATTGCATATATTTAGAAAGCACTTTTTATTTAATATATATTAAAACACCTCCCCCCCCTCCTTCCCTATCCCCTCCTCCCCTAGAAAACCATAGAGAAGAATATTATACTAGGTGTAATACTAGCAGTATATACTATGTAACTGCTATATATAGGAACTATAGGTACCTACCTAGTAACTAGGCAGTATGCAATAATCCTTAAATAGAGAGGATCTAGAATTGCTACTATAGTGCTGTATGTATAGAGTTATATATAGAGCCCTACAGCTCTAGATAAGTAGTATATAGAAGTAACCCTCCTAGTGTATAATCTTAGCTATAAAAAGCTGGAGGTTAGTACTAGTAGTAATAATTACAGCAATATTGTATAAGGGTAGGGTAGTAACAGTAGTCTTATTAGCCTCTAAAAAAAATATATATATATATATATATTAGATACTATCTAAATACTGTACAAAAGACAAGGTATATATATTAATATAGAGACCCTATATAAACTAGTAACCCTACTAGGTCCTAGTGGGTAGGATAACCTACTAGCAGCTACCTAGAGTAACAGTAATAGCTATAGGGCTAGTAAGGCCCTATTAGGCGGGAGTGGGCTAAAGAGCTATTATATAAAGGTCTACTATAAGTTAACTAATAAATTAAAAAGCTACTAGATTCTAGAATATATAGAAGAAGATGTAGAGGAGAGAATAAAGAAGAGAAGTAAAAAGGGGGAAATCTCCTAGAATCTTATACCTAGATAGCCTCCCTAAATAATAGTAATTACTACTTATACCTCCTTATAGATTAGTTAATTAACTTATTATCTAATACACCTCTGTTTATACTCTATAATGCAATAACTTGCTTAACCCCTCTTTTAATGCACCTCTGTTTATACACTATATCCTAATAAGTATGTTTTAACTTACTTAATCTTAAGGACTATTTATATACTCTAGCTATTCACTAGATCTAGCTACAGAAGCTCTCTATACTAACTTACTAACTCTACTAGCTATTTATATAGGAGCCTAAGCTATAAGGGGTATAGACTAGGCACTAGAACTGCAAGATTTCAATTATTAATTAATATACACTAGTAAATTACGTCTATATAACCCCTTAGTAGAAACGGCTTTTATAGAGAGCCTTATCTCTAAGCAAGATTAAGGTCTAACCACCCTAGATAAGGGCATAGATAAATTAGGTAAACCTTCCTAACCTAAGGTATACAAGAGGCTTATATAATATATAGGGCTAGTAAGGGAGGACACAGATTTAATGTTACAATTAGGTATCTAGAGACTGTAACTAAAGGAATATATAGATAAAGTAACTTAATCAATAAAACAAAAAGTTACTAGTATTAATACATAGATAATTTAGGGGTATTAACTAGCCTGTATATAGGATTATATAAGCTTACCTTATATAATTAGCTATACAGAGGCTTAGTAAGGGGTACCTAAAAGCTAAGCTTTCGTCCAACTTAAGGTAGACATAAATAATACTAACCCCTGATTATATACTACCTAGTTACATCCTATATATACATATACACCATAGACATATATATTAGGATAGAGCTACCTATCTACAGCGTATATTAAAGTCTATTCAATAGTTATAATAATATAGTAGAGATATTAATTCTTAATATAAGTAAGAAGGTAGTAAAAGGGATAGAGAGTAGTCTAGTAATAGGACGTAAATAAGAATCTTTTTAATATATAAAATCCTAGGTAATAGTATTAATAGAAGGTAAAGATACTTGTATATCTATATAATAAAGACTATATACACTTACCCTAGTAAATATAGGAGGGGAGCTATAGTTATACTATTTTACAGCTTTGCTGGTAGACATGTTAAATGCTATAATACTGTATCTATATTTAGCTATTACTACTATATAGAGGTTAGAGCTCTAGCTTAAGAACTAGGCACTGTAGAGAGTTAGTAGTATAGCAAGGTTTTTATATAGGGAGGTGAGATATAGCTCTCTATAGCTAAGGATACAGCTTGCTTTTAGGGGTAAAATCAGCCTTACTATCTAATATTAGGTACTATTTACCATTTAAATAGCATAGCTCTAGAAACCTAAAACTATAAGTAGTAAAAAGAAACTAATAGTAAAATAAAATATACTGTATTACTACTCTTAAATATACTAACTCCTATATTTAATACTTTATATAACTTATCTATCTATATATTAAGGGTGTAGTAGGACTAACCCCTAGTATCTATATAGTAATGCTCTATAGCTAGGACTTTACTACTAGTCTTATATAAAGGTAGTAGTATACCTTATACTATAATAATATAAGTAGACTATATACTATACTTAAGCACCCTATATATACTAAGAAGGGGAGTAGTAATATAATTTTTATAAATATAAATGCTTCTTATCTACTATAGGAACATAGGTACTATAGAGTTTATACCTTAACAGTATATTACCCTACTATATACTACTACCTCCTTAGTAGAGATACAAGGGTATATAATATATTCCTTAAATAGTATAGCTTGCTCTAGAGGTATAGAGAAGTAAGTATAAAAGAATAATATACTATAAAGCTTAATTATTTAACTCTTAATTTCAGCTTAAGCTTTATACCTTAGATGTACTATCTAACTCCCTCCTATTTAGCTCTTCTTTTATTTCTCTTTAAATAGTTAACTAAGGTAGCCTATAAACTAATACATCTTCTATAGTACTATAATTCTTCTATATCTATAGGGCTATACTTACTAGTATTTACCTTAGCTCTTTAAATAGTGAAATAGCTAATAATAGCTACGCTAAAGTAGTAAGTGTACTAGATTACTTGCTCCTGAATTATATACACTCTCTACCTTACTTCTCTTAATTATACTAATAATATAACGCAGTTTTTAGATAGACTATAGATAAGAGTTAATAAAAATTCAATATGTGTATTTATTAGTAAAATAATTAATAGAGATACACCTTAGGTCCTAGGGCAAGAGTTATGTTAAGATATACCTAAGCTTAAGGCACTGGAACAGAGGAAGCCTAATCTAGAGGAGCTACTAGAAGTGTATTAGTAAAGCCTTTATAACAAGTTAGCTATTTCTATAATACTAACTTACTAGTATACACTAGCACTAGAGGCTTTAATATTAGTATTAAAGAATATTAAGATTAACACCCCTATCTATAGACTGCTTAGCTTCCCTATTAAATATAGTAATAATCTTATTAAAGAACTTAAGGCTAATAGAGAGACTAACTCTATAATAGAGATTAAAGGAGTACTATATCTGCTAATAGGACCTGTTTCTAGGGTTAATTCTAATTGCTATCTAAATGCTGAGTTTATACTATAGCCTAGGGTATAAGGATAGGTACTAAGAATAGGAGTAATAGCTAAGAGATAGATATCCCTTAGGGAGGAGATTACAGTATTATATACAAATAATTACTTTAGGAAGAATAATAAGGATTACTTATATTCCTTATATAAGGTTAGGGGCTATAAAGGCTAGAGTATATAGGCAATTTATACTAGTTCTAGTATTTCTAAATAGGGTAGCTAGTTAACATGTTAGACAGCAAAATGGATAAGGTTAAAAGTCCTAAAGTAGATAATCTACTCCTATTATACCCTTAGTAGTAGGTAGAGGGGAAGGTATATCTAAGACTACTATAATCTTATTCTAGAGTTAAGTATCTATAGCTATAGTATATATAAGTTACGTGTAGTATATTACCCTATTAACTATATATATACCTTATACTACCTATATACTACTTCTAGAGGTTCTAGAAATAGTAATAGGAGAAATTAAGTTTAGAGCAACGTACAGCAGAATAACAGCTATCTTAGGCTAATATAATTAGGTTTATTTCAGCTTTTGTATAAGCTGACCCTAGCTTACTACTAGGGCTCTATTAGCTTATATACTCCTTGTACTACTATATATTTTTATTCCTAACTAACGTAATCCATAGGTGAGCGCCATATATAGGCGAGCGCTGCACCCTACCAACTTTACTCACCCTCGTTATCTTAATATATAATGGCTCAACGCAGCATGTCTTAATTAACTTCAAATGAAGCAGATATTCAGCTTACTATCTCCTCAATTAAAAACGATTAGATCTAGAGCAACTGCTATGCTGCTGCTGTCTATAGCATCTCTAAACAAATAATCCACCACTAATACGCTAGTGTCCCTACCCAACGCAATTACTAGCCTAATTTAAAGAAGCTCACCCAGCTAGAAGAGGAGGTGATTATTAGACACATCTTAGATCTAGATTAACGTGGTTTTGCGCCTAGCCTAGCTGCTATATATAATATAGCTAATAAGCTACTAGCTGCGCATAGTAGAGGATATATAGGAATTAACTAGCTATCTACCTTTGTTAAGCATACAGAGCATCTTACAATATAATTCAACTAAGTATATAATAGGCAGAGAGCTCTATATAAGGATCCTATATTAATTAAGGCCTAGTTTAAGCTTATAGAGGAAACAAAGACTAAGTATAGTATTCTAGATAATAATATCTATAACTTTGATAAGGCTGGCTTTATAATAGGCAAGATTATAACTTAGCTTATAGTTATAGGGTCAGAGAGGAGAGGCTAGCCAAAGGCTGTCTAGCCTAGAAATTGTAAGTAGGTAACATTAATCTAGGTAATCAACGCTGCTAGCTAGAGAATCCTACTATTCCTCATCTTTGCTAGCTAGTACCACCTATCTACCTAGTATAAGGAAGCTGAGATTCTACGTAACTGGGTGATTATAGTTAGTAATAATAGCTGGATAAACAACAAGATAGGAGTTAAGTAGCTGAAGCACTTTAACACTTATACAAAGGCCTCTATAGTTAGTATATATTAACTACTTATCCTTAATGGCTACAAGAGCTACCACTCTCTAGAGTTTCAAGAATTCTGCAAGGAGAACAATATCTATACACTCTGTATACTACCTTACTTATTACACCTACTCTAGCCTCTTAATATTAGCTACTTCTCACTATTGAAGCGCGCATACAGCCGTGAGATTAAGGGCCTAATCTGGTCCCACATCAACTATATCACGAAGCTTGAGTTTCTGCCAGCCTTTAAAGCAGCCTTTGATTAATCATTCACCTCAGCTAATATCTGCTTAGCCTTCTAAGGCGTAGGCCTAGTTCCTCTCCAGCTAGATATTATTCTATTAAAGCTAGATGTGCAGCTCTATATACCTATACCACCTGCTCTCCCAGTTACCATCTAGGAAGCTTGAACACTAAGCAACGTACGTGAGCTTAAGGCTTAATCAACATTGATACGTAATCGTGTACGGTAGCATAAGAGCTCATCACTAGCCTCAATTATTAAGGCGATCGATCAGCTCAAGAAAGGGGCAGAGGTAATAATGCTCTCTGCTGAGCTGATGCGCAATCAGATTACTACTCTTGAGAAAGCTAATAAGGTAGCAATAAAGCAAAGGCAGCGCAAGAAGAAGAGGATTCAGAAGTATAGGACCTTAACAAAGGGAGATAGAGAGGATATACTTACTTAACAAGAGGCTGAGCAGCAGAGTACTTATAAACAGCGTTAAAGTGGAGCATAATCAGGTCTTAGCTACTAGGCTTTAGCGCGCTGTACAAAGTGTAGAGAGCCTAGGTATAACTTACGTACATGTAAAAAAGATATATAAGATACTACTTAATATACTCTATAAATATCTATCTATTATTTTATAAGGTGGTTGAGTTATACGTTAGAATAGGTTAGTAAAGTTAGTGGGGTGCAGCGCTTGCCCGTATACGGCGCTCACCTGTAGATTATATTACCTACTATATTTTATATTAGTTATTACTTAGTATACTTCCTTAAAATACCTGCTACAATATATTCTTGCTACTATTAAAGAAATATTTTCCTGTACTTCTAATACTATTAAAGAGAATAGGCCTTCTAACCTATTAAAGATATATCTCTTTGTCTTTATAGCACCTTTTCCCTCTAAAACAAAGAAGAACCTACAATCTATTTGTTTAAAATTAAAATAGTTAATAGACCTAAAAAAGTTGCTATACTTTAGGTAATACCTATTAAGGTACTCCTTAAGATCTATTACTATTTACCTTTAGATAACCTAGTAATGCTATAGGTTGTTAATTAAATTCTTTTCAAAGTTGTATCTAATATACTCTTTAGATACTATATCTAGAGTATAATATGCCTATAGTATAGTATAATAGCTGATAACACAAGACTAGATTATAATAGCCTAATATTACCTCTATAAGCTTATAGTATTATAACTAAGTAACTCTATTAACTATATCTTTAAGTTCCTATCTCCCTAGTTAGATTGAAAAAACCACCTATTCAGAATTTTACAAAGCTAGCTCCTAAGTTTACCTCTTTACATGAATTATAAATAATTACTATCCTCTATTACCCCTACTTATACTATAGAGGTAAATACTAGAAAAAGTATAGTAATATTACTATATCTATATTTAAAATAGCTTAGTATCTAACTTAAGTTAGTTTCTAATACTTAACCTATTTTTTAGTTCTTATAATAGGTTAGGGTTAGGGTTAAGTTATATAGATTATAGGTTAGGTTAGGATTAGCTTATATAAGACCCCCCTTAACCTAGCTATAATAAAATACTATAATATTAATAAGGCTATTAATTATAAGGTTAATTAATATCCTAAGGTACCTTAATATTAATTAATATCCTAAGGTACCCTAATATTAATTAATATCCTATATCACAGTATTAATATCAATTAATATCCTAAGGTAGATGCTTTATTTACCCCACCCCATCTTATAACCCAGCGCTTTGACCACCCCAACCTAACCCCAACCCATTGATGGGTACCCCGAACCTATTTACCAGCCTAACTGTAAGTCCCTGATTTTAGTGGACCCCTGTACTAAAGTGTCCAATCCCGCACAAAGGCCCTCTAACCGCTGACTGTATTGATCCATCCTCTCCACTACAGCAGCCGGATACCTTGGCACACAACTAAAGTCAAATATCAAGGTCCGGGCCGTCAGCTTGGGAGAGTGGGCGGTGGCAACTCGGGTCCAGTCTTGGCCTCGCCGGCTTTCGCAGACGCAATAGTTGAAGAGAATGGTGACGACGTCGAAAAGGCGTCGGTGGTTGGGCATGAGGTCGGGGTTCGGGTTTTTTCGATCGACGTACATCTTGACAACGAATCCGTGCTAGGGGAGGGATACAAAGACGTCCATGGAGAGATACGTCAGTCGACTTTCGGGACAGAGCACCGCGGAAATGAGTAGATCAATTTGAATATATGGAGGCAGTTCGAGGCTTACTGTCGAATACTCCTGGACTGTTGTGGGTTTGGGGGTGGTGACAGGGGCGGATAGTATACGGCTGTACTCCATCTCAAGCATGGAGATATGCTGTAGTCTGTGATGGAGAATTTTCGGCTTGGCTTCTTGTCGTATCTGCTTAGACGTGCAGAGGAATCCGATAGTGGACAATGGACCCATTGGTGGGGATAGAAAGAAGTATATATGATTTCGGATCTCGCCTGGAAGGGTCAGAAATCCGCAAGTGCTCATTGTGGTAGCGGATATAGAATTGGCTGAACCTCTATAGTAGAGGAACAGCCAGACCGGCAGAGGGAGCTATACTGTGTTGTAGGGAAGAAGGGGGAGAAGTTGCAAGTGGGATTTGGCGTGCTTAAATAAATAGAGGCAGACGCGCAGGTGCCAAGGGAGAACATAGCGAGGGAAAGCGGTAGGCCAAGTGACGAGACTTCCCCATACACTCAATCGGGTCACTCTGCAGGATACTGGTCTTTCTGTCTCCAATTTTTACCATGTGATGATGGGAGGGAAACTGATTCGCGACCTGCATGTTGTTTCCCCCTGTCACGTATACCAAGTGCTGGTCTCGTCACACGACCTCTACCGGTTGGACTCAGCATATTTCCCTTCCCCGAGTACCAATTTTGGGGCCCACTCAATTCCGCCTACGAGACGCTCTGCATCATACTAACCCCTTCCCTGCTTCTAAATATAAGTTTTCATCCTCACTTCACCTACCACTACTTCCACAAAATCCGAACCTCCTTCCCCACGATATATGTGATCTCCAAATCCTCGCAGAGACCTTCTAGTATCTAGCAGTGCCGCCCTATCCTCACAACTATATCCGCCAGGTAGCTAACTACCCCAAAGCCAAACACATGCGGTCTAACCTTCAAGTTAGGATGCGTGAAAACTACACCTTCAGCACACTATTGATCCCTACGTTTGATGTACATGTAGGAGTTGTACATCGGCGTGGCGACGCCGAAGAGGCCTCAATAATTGAGGACGAGATAAGACGCGGGGCTAGGGCGGTCGATGTAGAGCTCAATCCGTAGCTCTTACGACGGGAGTGACACAATGCCCCTAAAGATCATATTGCTAACCCTATTCCCGTAGCAAAGGATTCCGGAGATGGGCAAACGGACATAGAGTTGCAAAGCAGGGTAAATTCCTCTACGAACGCTAGAGTAGCCCTGCAGACTGGTGGGGTGGGAAATGACCGCAGGAGCCGACAGTGCGGTACTGTACTCCAATTCCAGCATACAGGTATATTTCTTGCTATTTTGGGGGGTCTTAGACCCTGCCTCCTGCCGCATTTGCCGATAGATGAGTAGGGCCTCTGGGATAGAGGATGGGGCTGCTGGGCGGGGATAAGAAGTAATAAAGGCGGTTCCGGATCTCCCCAGGCAAGTAGAAGAAAACAGAGGGATTCATGGTGATGGCAGGTATACTCAGAGAAGGCTTTTCCTCTGTCGATGACGAGAAGTCTGGGCTTAATTGGGTGTGTGAGAAAGGGAGGAAGGGTTTGCAGGTGGTGTTGGGAGGACTAGATAGAGGGCAGACTGCATGTGCTGGGGGGAAACATGGGGAGGGGAGGCGGCAAGAACACGTGACAGGGGGAAGCATAGCCAGAGAACGCCAAACAACAGACGTCATGTGTTTCCTCCTTCCTTGTTAACGATGGCATCCCCAAAATCAGAAACCAGGACCGGAGAACAAAGTTCCGGGAGAGTGACTTCCTCATCTGATATATTATCATAACCCATATGCAACATTTTATCAAACATTGACTATATGCTTATGTATTTTATTTTAACAACATTTAATGAGATCCAGCTCCATTTCTGGAAGTATTTTCAAGTTTGGAAATAGGCACAGCGTCTTCGTGATTTAGCAGGTACTGATATACGACACATCTTATAGGTTCCAGCACCTCTAAAATCTCCAACAAAAAATATAATTTCGACCATGCTAAATCCATCGCTTTGCCCAGACAACCCTCACCTCTTTCCCCGCTGTGTGTTTGATTTCAATCTCCCTACTAAACTCTCCCCACTTCGCACAGTGTCGGCCAATCCTGGCAGCTGTATCTTCTGCATACCAGACGGAACTAAAATCAAACACGAAGGTGTCTGCCGTCAGCTTCACGAGTTTAGTTGCTCCCGCAACGTCGTCATACTTCCTCCTGCGCCGGTCCTCTGCGAAATAGTAAAACATTACCGACACGATGTAGCAGTGAAGCCGATACTGCGAATCTATGCTGGGATCGAGATTAGGCCTGTCGATGTAGAGCTCGATGCGAAACTCCTTTGTGGGCAGTGGTGCGAGTTCGGCGAGGTTGAAGTGCGTTATCAATTTGTGGTCTGGGCTAATGACTCCATAGACAGGAAGTCGTATTCGCATCTACAGAATTAACTCAGAGAATTTTCAGCACAGAGATGATTTGGTGAGCTCACTACTGCGTAGTCTTGAAGCTTGCTTGGCTTGTCGATCAGTACCAGCGCCGACAGCACCTCACTGTATTCCCGCTCTAGTAAGGATAGAAACTGGTTCCCGTTTCGGACTATCTCCTCTTCTGCCTCTGCCCGGATCTGTTTACATGTTTGTAAGATTCCGATAATGGAGGATATAATGGTTGGCGGGGATAGGTAGGCGTAGACCTTGTTGCGAAGTTCTCGTGGGAGGGAGATAAATTTTGAGTCATCCATGTTTAAGAATGGGATCGGTGTGAGAGAATGGGAGAAAGGCTTGAGATTGGGTGGCCTGAAATGGATACGGCGATGTCAGGTGTTACATGTACTCTCCATCACGCTAACTAAGGATTACCCCGAAACGCCCAACACAGTAAAGCGCCTAATATAAACACTAAACTAGTCTAATACCTTAAAGCTATAGGGCCTTATATAATAGTTATTATTATAAAAAGAATTAGTAGTAGTATCTAGAGGCTTTTAGTTAGAGAAAGATTTAACTTTATAAAGAAGGTATTATAAAGATATATATAGTATATAGTACTCTACCTAGTACTAATTATAATAATAGATTAAATAAAGCTTTTATATAAATAATATATATATAGTTAAAAGCTAAATAAATACTAAAAGATAAATAATAGAGTAATATATAAGAACTTGTTGTAGTATATATCTATATATAATATCTATAATTGCGTAGTATACTATTAGGTAAATACCTATCTATACTTATACAACTCATCCCTAATAGGAAGGTAATCTAAATACCTTAATCCTCTTAGGGGTGAACTAGGGTGATTTACCCTTAGTACCTACTAAGTATATAGGTAGCTTATTCTACTTATTAGGAGTATTAGATAAATTAGACCCTACTTAGCTTTATAGAACTATAGGAGTAATCCTTAATAGGCTAATAACTTAATAATCCTATAATAATAATAATAAGATATTTACCCTCTAGTAATACTTATTTATAATACTATTAAGATAATTAATAATAATATATACCTAATACCCTTCTATAATAAATCTAGTAGCTATCTTTATAGGAAAGGCTTCTTTAATATTATTATAATTACTAAGGTAAACCTCTATAGCTATAAATAAGATCTTAAAGCTCTTTACCTTTATAACCTCTATAGCTTCCTTAGTATCTCTATTCTAAAAATAGATAAATAATAACTTAATATTCTTATCTATAGGTATAAGCTTCTATATAAAGTACCTATATATAAGTAATATAAAGGCTTTATTACTAAGTAAGAAAAGCTACTATATAGCCTAAATAAGGCTTAAAGAGGAGGAAAGGTACTATCTAAGTAATAAAGATACTTACTTAATAGCCTTAGTAAAAGGAGGTCTAGAAATAGACTCTAGTAGCTATAGGAGCTACTTATATTAATTAATTATATTTATATAATAGGGGAAAAAGTAATAGAGACTATAATATATAGGTAATAACTAGAATAGTATTTTAAATTAAAGGAGGGGGGGAGTATTATAGTTAATATTAAATATTAAGAAAAAGTACTAAGAGATTTCCTAGTTAGTTAGTAATAGAATTAATTAACTTTTACTATATAAGCTTTATATAGTATAAGTTTATATATTAAGTCCCCTTAATAAGGGAAACTTTCCCTATATAAGCTTTATATAGTATAAGTTTATATCTTAGGTTACCTTAAAAAGGGATTAATTATTTATATAACTTATTGATCAACCTTTTAACAGGCATATTAGTTCCAATTTCTATGAGCATGGTCCCAACAGCGTATATGTCGTGGATTAGCTGGAAATTGACGTGGAAGCTATCGCCGCGACCATTGGGGTGTCGATACACATCGTATTGTTTGTCATTCAGACCTTTGCGTTCAGAATCGAAGTCCATTGACCTGGAGTGCTCAAATCCTTTTAGATAGCGGACATAAGTAAGGCTACGTGTCTGGTTAGCAACTTTGAAGGCAGTTGTCGGTGTGTGAATAAGAACAATATTATCCGGCCGGATGCTCTTGTGTACCCACCCACAGATATGTTGGTTGAACACGGTATTACAAAGATTGTAGGCAACTGTGCAACGTTCTTCTAGAAGAGGCGGCCCTTCCCCTCCATCTTTCAACCACTTATACAGAGTCAAAGCCCCCATTAGAACCTCTCCTGAGCTTAGTCCGGGTATGGTGGGAACACGGTACATGGAAATTAAACGTTCTCTTGCTTCATCATCGACGTATACCTCAAATGTCGACGTAGTGGGTTGTAACAGCTTCTGAGACGCTGTCATGTCTCTCAATCCAGAATATACGCGACGAAGTATACTATTCAGCTTTTGGCTTTCCGCTTTCAAGTTCTTGCTGTTGCTCTGCGAGCGGGTGGGCGCCTTGTAGCACCGGTATTCGCAAATCGCAACATCTTCTTCTGCTCCACCCTCTGAATACCATTTCGCAGTCTCTATGTCTCCTTCCCTGTTTGGCTATAATAATTTTCCAGACAAAGGCTCAGCCAGCTGTGTTCCCGGCTGGCTCAGAAAATCATTTCTCTGCACAAGGAAGTGCAGAGCTTGACGTTTCGGCTGATCGCTTCGTATGAAGTCCTTCACGATACTGTGGGTTTCAGAATTACTCCCGTGCACAGATGCGAAAAGTGATTCCTTGAGTCTGATTATGAGCGGTGCAGCTGTATTTGCCAGTTCCGCTATGTCCTTAGCGGAGAGTGGCAAGCTGATTTCGGAAGCTGACCCCAAGAAGGATTCATCACATCCTTCTAGTACCTGTTTCCTGAATGGCCCATCACGATCTGCAGCAGCCCTGATGTGGTCTCGGAAAAGCAATTGTAAGCCCTTAGTGGCCTCTACAGCATTTCTTTCGCTGGAAGTTGGTAGAAACAAGCGTGATAACACTTGGTCTGTATTATTCAACATCCAGTTCCGAGGACTCCGCCATAATTAAAATGGTGGATTGAGTGGAGATGGGAAGTATGTGTTTGAAGTAAAGTCGAATACCAGACAGTATGCAGGTTGCCTCAATCCTAAAGGTCCGGATTGCCACTGTTTGGCGTGCATCTATTGCCATGTCTCGAAGATGGTCGTTGATGGTATGATATACGTTTCCTTCTGTACAGGGAAGTTTTACGACTCTAGAGTGATCCAAGTGGCGAAAATGCGCTTTTTGTTCAGATGGTGAGTGGAAGCGGCGGCATCCTGGATCATCATTGTAGGCGGGCCTTTCTTGTCCACTTCACCTTTCTCGTTCCTTTGTGCCGTCGGCGTTTCGTGGAGTTCGACAATCGTTAGGATGTGTTCGTCTCATGCAGCTCTGTTGAAGTCCTCTCGTAGGCTACGCAGCATCGAGGAGTTGGGACCAAGTTCATTTACGAGGTTCCCGCAAGGATCATCCGCCCACAAATCCATCCAAGGCTCGTTGTACATACCTCCATGAGGTGTTGCAAAGAACACGAAGCCACCAATCGTGTCTTGGATTGGGTACCAGTCTCTCTTCCGCAGGCTCTCAAGAAAAGCAAGCCCGATCAATATTCCACCAAAGCTGTGACCGATCAATATCAGTGGACGATGCTGTTTTCCTCGTGAGCGACAAAATATGATGCCCAACGTCCCATATACTCACCTTATCGGCAGCCGTCTTCCAGAGTTTGATCAAGTCTTCCAGCAAAGCATCTTGATAGTGAGTGGCATCAGCGTGGGATGGGCTCTTTTCGAGCTGGGACCGCTTGCCCCAAATCCAAACCCGACTGTTAGGGAGGTCATTGAAAAGAACATCGCGCAGCCACACCGCCCCGTCCGGGGTATGCTAACTAATGAATAGTCTGGCTCCAAGACCAGGAACTGCGACCACACTACGGATGATCTTAGGACTGGCCGACCTAATGCAAGCCAGACTGGTACTTACTCCATCGTTTCTGCATCGATATCGCATTCATTAAGTGGCGTCAATCCTTCGAAAGAGTTGTCGATGCATATTGACTGGGCTTCATTGTCCAGTAGGACAATGCAGTTTTTCAGAAGTGTAGGCGGGTTTTTCTAAGAAGTTTTGGTAGCAAATGGTGGTGTTTGGGCGAAAGTTATAGTTGCAACATTGTCTTCTGAGTTCGGATGGTAAATCGAGCGACCGAGCGAGATAGGATTGGTGATATGGTTCTTATCTCTATCATTGAAAAGCTCCCTGCGCCTTGCTTCGTCGAAGGAAGCGGGAATTCGAGAAAGTCTGTATGTTTCGGTGAATTAGGTCTTTGCGTCACCTTTTGGCTCTTGAGCCATTATTGGTGTTGGATACTTCATGTCACACATGATTCCAGATGGGTTAGGCGGAAGACCAGTTTCCGGTGTTGTCAAATACAGTAGGCGGGAGAAATGGTTGAGGGCTCAAGTTGCGGGGCATCTAAATACGAAACCGTGAGGCTGTCAACAAGGCGCCCCGTTCGTGGTGGTTGGGTGCCATTCTATTAACATCCAATAGGTATGGCCGTAGAGCGGCAGCTCCAACAAGTGAATGCGGGCTCAATTATCTGTGTGAAATGCGCTTGCAGATTTGAGTCACCACATTCAAGGAACCTTACTAGTCGCTGATAGAGGACATATAGAAGGCTGCATGGAGGACGAAAGCCATAGTGGCACAATGGGGCCTCCGTGGGGTCTGAAGCCCGCCCCTTCTTCTGACTGGCTCCTCTGTGGGTTCGTCGATCACACCCAAAATCTTCGCCACGTAAAAAGCGCCTCCTTTGTACCAGTCCACTGTGGCTTCATTAGCGCTATGATGCAATTATTAACAGGCATGCAACTTACTTTAAACGCAATTGTGAATATGTCATCCAACCCCTCAACTTCTTTGGGCGGCTCGAAGGTCTTCACCACATCCCAGAACTCCACTCTCGGATGTACGCTACGACCTTCCCAATTCATCTGCATCTCTTCGTAAGCACAAATTGCCGCTTTATGAAGAAGAACACAACTCTACCTGAGGACCCCCAAGAGCCCGTACAGCATCGTTGTGTAGACAAAGTTCTGGGGGTGTCAGCATATGAGCGGCAAGCACTCGAGCGCTGCATGCTCTGCTAATATTAATCCACTTTTGGCGGCCGACTCGGTCTTGGTTGGTGTCATCTGAGAAAACATTATCTCTGCTTGCTCAAAGCATGAATCAGGATCACCTGCCGACAACCACACATTTTCCTGCCTTCAGCATGTCGGCCACCAGATTGATAGCACAGTCCGAAGACGATGGATCAATCCTCTCATACCCAAGTATACGTAGTGTATTGGAGTAATAAGTTGTTTTCCCAGATCCTGGAAGGCCGACTAGAAGTAAGAGGATAGGTCCAGTATTAGGTATTTCATCTGAGCCTGTGATTCTGTTAGCACAATCAGCAGATGCACTCAATGGGTACATGCGAACATTCGCCAGGGCCATGCTTGTCAATGTGCCACGATGGGTCAAACTTGTGCCCCCAGGCTTGCGGTGATGCCCCCAAGAAGAACTCCTCTGGCGTGTATAGTCTGATGCCAAGGTTTATACTGAAGTGCCGGTCATCATCGGTATGGTCACTTGGCCGTCCAGCAGCATCTCCGACCATGTATGAAGCCTCGAGATCCACCTTGCGATCTGGGCTAATTGCGTCAATGAAGTGATCCCACATACGAGTCCTCGGTTTTCTCCAATTATCATTGGCGCAAGCTGCATATATTGTTATGGGTACATCCAAGGCTTGGAAAATTGACTCCACTTTCACCCTGAAAACTTTCGCTGCAGGTGCTTCGGTCCCATCTTTCATCGTCAGCCGTCCCTGATTAGTAAAGATAACAAGCTGAAAGCCTTCACGGAACGATTCTTGTAGCTTTGTCGGAACGGCTTCGTGCCACCAAGCCCAGTCATTAGGATCCTCTCCTTTGATTCTACCAGATTTTGCCACTATCAGCGTCATATCCTGTTTTTGAAGAGTCAGCCTTGCTTGTGCCTCGTTGCTAGATTTGCGTACAAGGTCCAAGGCAGCTATCTTGACTGGCGCCGACAGTGCGTCGCCTGGAATCGAAGGACTAGAGTGGCTACCGATCAGAATTTCCGCTCCAGTACGTTGCCACACCGTTGCCATTGTAAGAAAGGGGAAGAAAGGATAGTTAGCGCTGGGAAATGAGGTAAAGGGCGATGATTTATGCCATTCTAAAGGTGGGTGTTCAATAAGAGGACCGCCCCTTTCGGATTTGCGCACTGCCCCACCACTGCCTAGGCATCCTCAGTTGATAAGATGCGGCGACGTACGTTCGAAAAACATCACGATAATCTCTATTCAGCGAGATAGTTCAATATCAATGGCTTCGAGACAGGAACGCAACCTGCAAGAATACATCGAAAAATTAGATTGCAGGGACAAGCAAAGCTATCTCAGCACAACCATCGACCAGGTCATCCTAGCAAACCAGGCACTGGTGCATCAGGCTTCTGATTGAGGTGAGTCAGCTATTTATCACATTCAAAGATCGAGTCAAAGCTTGGCGCTTACATCGATCACTTCCTAGCCCCCTTATAAATTTGTTAGCGAGGGCAGAATTAATAGATAATCAAATGGTTAATATTAATTAACCCCCTTTTCAAGGAGACCTAATATATAAACTTATGCTATATAAAGCTTATATAATAAAAGTTAATTAATTCTATTACTAACTAACTAGGAAATCTCTTAGTACCTTTTCTTATATAATATTTAATAATAACTATAATACTCCCCCCCCCCTCCTCTAATATAAAATACTATTTATATATCTTTTTATTATAGGAAATATTCTATAATCTCTTAATTAAGTAGCTAATCTCTACTATTATAAGAAGAATACCTAATTTAGCTTAAGGTTATAATCTTTTACTATTTTATACTATTAGTTATTACCTATCTATTATTATCTCTATTACTTTTTAACCTATTATATAAATATAATTAATTAATATAAGTAGCTCCTATAGCTACTAGAGTCTATTCCTAGACCTCTTTTTACTAAAGCTATTAAGTAAGTATCTTTATTACTTAGATAGTACCTTTCCTTCTCTTTAAGCCTTATTTAGGCTATATAGTAGCTTTCTTACTTAGTAATAAAGCCTTTTATATAAAGATAGCTACTAAGTTTATTATAGAAGAGTATTAGGTATATATTATTATTAATTATCTTAATAATATTATAAATAAGTATTACTAGAGGGTAAATAGTAGTAGTCTTATTTTTATTATTATAGGATTATTAAGTTATTAGCCTATTAAGGATTACTTATCCTATAGTTTATCTTATAGTATTTATTTAACTTCTTAACTATATATATATTATTTATATAAAAGCTTTATTTAATCTATTATTATAATTAGTACTAGGTAGAGTACTATATACTATATTTCTAAATACTTATTACTATCTATACTATAATATAGATACTAAGTAAGTGGTATAACTAAGTAAGTGGTGCACCCTATAAAGTTTTTATAACATATTAACTATCAACTATAATAGCTCTACTAACACCTTATTAATTACCCTACAATAAAGTAGATATCCTTCTAGCTATCTTAGCTATTAATTAGAATTAGATCTAGAGTAGAAGACGCGCTACTGCTACATTTAAAGTCCCTAAAACTATACTCTACTACTAATATACTAGTAAGCCTACCTAACACAATTATAAGCCTAATTTAAAAAAGCTTACTAGGACAGAAGAGGAGGTAATTAAGAGATATATCCTTAACCTAGATTTGTAAGGATTTGTGCCCTCTCTAGCTATTATATAAGATATAGTAAATAGGCTACTTACTAAGTATACTAGTAGATAGGTTAGTAGAGACTAGCTAAGGAACTTTATCAACTAGACTATAAGCCTTAAGATATAATACAACTAACTGTATAATTAATAGAGAGCCCTCTATAAGGATCCTAAGACTATTAAGGCCTAGTTTAAGCTTATATAGTATACTAAGGCGTAGTATAGTATCTGTAATAAGGATACCTATAACTTTAATAAAGCTAGCTTCCTTATAGGCAAGATATTATCTTACCTTATTATTACTAGCTTAGAGAGATATAGCTGGCTAAAGGCTATACAGCTAGGTAATTATAAGTAGGTTAGTATAATCTAGGGAATTAATACTACTAGGTAGCTAATCCTACTATTTATTATCTTTGTAGGCTAGTACCACCTCTCTACCTAGTATAAGGGCAATGATATACTATGTAATTAGGCTATTATAGTTAGTAATAATAGCTAGATAACTAATAAGATAGGAGTTAAGTAGCTAAAGCACTTTATTAAGTATACAGAGGGTAGGAAGGTTAGGGTATATTAGCTACTTATCTTTAATAGCTATAAGAGCTACTACTTACTTAACTTCTAAGAACTCTATAAGGAGAATAATATCTATACTCTCTATATACTACCTTATTTATTATACCTCCTACAGCTACTTGATATAGGCTATTTCTTACTACTAAAGCATAGGTATAGGTATTAGATTAAGAGCCTAATCTACAACAGCATTAATTATATTACTAAGCTTAAATTCCTACTAGCCTTCTGTGCTGCCTATAATTAGGTAACTATAAAGGATAATATCTATGTAAGCTTTTAAGGCACTAGCCTAGTCCTAATTAATCCAGAGGTGGTAATATCTAAGCTTAATATGAAGCTTTGTACGCTAACACCACCTATACTAGAGGCTACTACCTAGGAAGCTAAAATACCTAGCAACGCGCTTGAATTGGAGGCTTAATTAATATTAATCTATAAGTAGATATAGAGGCATTAGAGCTTATTACCTACCTCTATTATTGCAGCGCTTAATTAGCTCAAAAAGGGCGCTAAGGTAATAGTATACTTAGCTGTACTTATACGTAAGTAGATTACAAGTCTTAAAAGAGCAAATAAGGCTACTACAGAGCATAAAAAGTGTAAAAAGAAGTGGATCCAGAAGCAAGGCACCTTAACAAAGGTAGATAGAGAGGATATTATTGCTTAAAAGGAGGTTAAGCAGCAGCTAGAGGGGGAAACGCGTTAAGGCAAGGTATAATCAGGAGTGAGCTAGTAGGCTTTAGTACACTATACACGCTGTAGAGAGATAGGCTATAACTTACAAATATATAAGAAGTATACTATAGATACTTCTTAATCTAGGATAGTTTCTATATTAATATTATCTTGTTACATTATTAAGATATATTACTATAGAGGTAGAGAAACTTAGTAGGGTGTACCGCTTACTTAGTTATGCTACTTACTTAGTATCTACGTTATATATCTTTATAGTACCTTCTTAGTAAAGTAAAATCTTTCTCTAAATAAAGCCTTTTAGTAAAGCAAAATTCTCTTCTAAATAGAAAAGTATATTTTAACGCTACTTAATTAGTATACCAACGAGTTTCTCCAGTGCTACAATTCCGTACAGGGGGGAGGGTGTACCTCGGCTACCACATGGCCCACGTAATCGTCCCACAACCAGCCAGCTTATTCAACCTCCCCAGCGAACTTCACAATATATATGAGCTGGAGAGCCACGGGCATAACTCTACCTTGGCTTCAACATGGATGGTACTGATACTGGCGATGATTCTGTTTGGTCAAATTTTGCAGATTTCCTGGAAGCATCTTCGCGGGTTCTGTGCCTCGTGGGTGCTGGGCTCAGCGCACCATCTGGACTGGCCACCTGGCGTGGGACAAACGGGTTATGGAACGACCTTAATTTGAGAGATCTTGCCTCACCCAACAAGTTTAAAGAGGACCCAGTCACGGTGTGGAGCTTTTACGGTGAGCGTTTACTTAAGTCATTGGCGGCTCAGCCAAATGCAGCACATCATGCGTTGGCGGCTCTTGCTAGGTGGCATGAAGGATAGTTGACTATCAATCAAAATGTGGATGGTACGGATATAATCCTGGAAGACAGGTGGTGCGCTAATATCATATTAGGGCTTCTCGAGCAAACCGATCATCCTATGTCAAGGCTACTGGGCATTCACGGCACATTAAAGATTGTTCGATGTACCACATGCGATTACAACACCAACGTTCACACGCCGCATGACATTCCGTTCTTGCTGTCGCTGTCCAACGCTAATGATCAACCACGCTCGGCAGCATTATCTGACCTTCCACATTGCCCCAAATGTGCAAATCTGTTGCGCCCAGGAGTCGTTTGGTTCGGCGAGAGACTCGCTGCTGGCGCACCAGACAGCATTGATGAGTGGATGTCACAACAACGCATCGATCTGGTGATCGCTGCTGGTACAAGCTTGGAAGTTTTCCCAGCTGCAGAATGGGTGAATACAGCGCGGACATATGGAGCATCTTTGCTTGTCATCGATACGGAAAAAGACCACCAGCTGGTAGATGAATTAAATGACAATGACTGGTTCTTCAAAGGAGATATCGCGGTTATTCTACCTAGAATAGTAAATCTTCTTGAACGTTGACGTTGTGCAAGAAAATAATATCATGATTGATTTCGCTGGGTCCTAATAATATCCCGTCTTTTATATCTGCCTTGCTTTTTCATTTCGGACATGGGATCTCAAGATCCATTTTTCTCTGATGCAATTAAGGTCACGTGTAACATATTCTCGAGTGCGCCAAGGAGGGTGTGATAAATGAGATCACGTACATAGAAAGAACAATAAGATGTCCATTCTATTGATGGAATCTAATATAGTTAGTTGATATATGCCCTGTTCAGGGCCCTTGCAGCATCAGAGCAGCTCTGACGGAGGAACCCATTCCAATCAAGTCACATGTTTGCTGTCACGTGCAGCTATCCTCCGGATATCTGCCGAATGTCACACAGCCAAGCGGGATAAGAGTTATTCAAACAAATTCTTGCGTCCACCATTCATCCTCAACACCCGCCACGTCATGGCAGTGTTGGACACTCTCACTGACGATCAGATCATCTCGCTCTGTCACGATCCAGCGACCACAATTCTCTCGGTACCGCAGTGCTCAAACAAGGTGGTGCGCATCACAGATCGCGTGGCCGTGAAGTTTGGACACTTTGTTACCGCTCAAGAATTCAGGAACCAACAGGTCGCACAGCGGCGCCTCGACGCAAACATAGTGAATGTGCCGACAGCTTATCGGTTCTTGCAGAAAGACGATATTGGATATATCGTGATGGACTACGTTGATGGCGATACGCTTGACCTAGTGAGCGCAAAAAACGTGGTTAAGGAGCTGGGCATGGTCTTAGGTTATATCCATCAACAGAAAGGGACGAAGCCGGGATCACTTGGAGGCGGGCCAGTATCTGGTGTGCTCTGGCCTGAACATGAAGAGGTGGAGTTTTTGGAGACTGATGACCTCCAACTTTGGCTTAATCAACGTTCACCCAGCTCAGTGCACAAACTTGATCTTAGTCGCTATGCCTTATGTATGTGTCATCTGGATTTCAATCCAAGGAACATCATCCTAGATGGCAGTCGCATCTATCTCATCGACTGGTCCGCCGCTGGGTATTTCCCTCGATTCTTTGAGCATATATTATATCAGTTCCTCCCGCAAGATCTCAGCTTCTTCAACCTTCTAAGTCCATTTCTCGCTCCCTTGTCTAATGAAGAATTGGAGAGCGCAAAGATTGTGGTGGGAACTTTACGACATAGTCAATTTCATGTTTTGTAAGTCAACAGCCGGTTGAACCTAGGCACCACTGACCGGGGCGATCTATCAGTCCGGGGGCCAAGGTCTCCCAGAGAGCATGCCTTGGAGCGTAGGCTTATGAAGTGCTCAATGTTCGCAGTCAATGCTGTGCCGGCTCCGCACATCTATGCTTTCCTGCGCCAAGTGATTCTGCAGGTTGCGGAAGCTAGCTAGCCCAGCAATTTCTGGGGGTTATCTAATCGACGTACTATGTGGCACGTGGCAAGCTTCTCACGACGGCTTTCTCTTCACCTGAGATACTGCTGGCTCTTTTGCTTTAGAAAGTAGCGTCTCCATGTTTTTTGTGGGTGTACAAGTGCAAGATTAGTGTGTAAGCACGGCAGGCACGCTCCACCAAGAAGAAGATAAACAGTCCAAGGTGAATCAGAGCTCAGCTTTATCCTGAAAAAGCATCGTCTAGCGCAGAGTTTTCCATGTGGCCTTCACTGTGAAAGCCCGTAAATCAATTTTGATGGTCGACTACGAGGTTGCATCACGCCCATATTATCAGCAGCACTATGCCAGAAGCTGTGTAGGTACGGCCAAAGCTGTTCAGCACTTCCCGCTGCAATGTAGCCCGCCGCCTCAAGATGTTGGATGGCTAGATAGCTGTTTCGTTAGCTATTGGTGGTCAAAGGAGACATGAACAAAACTTACATCCAGTGTCGGCATCCAGATCCCTCGGATGAATACTCGAACCTGTGGAGGTTGTTATGACGGATGACTTGGCTAATATAGCCGACTGGCAGGTTGCTCGAGGTTGGGGGAAAGTCAACAGTAAGGACACAATTGTTTGTGATGGCGTAAGCGTTGGCAACAATTCCATAAATTGTGTCACCGGTCTCCGCATCAACAGTCATATGGCAGCGAAGCGACCCTGCAACTGTGGTATTCGTCGCATTGTCCTTGAATTGGATGTTTAGAGACCAATGATTATAGTTGTCGTTGTACATATGGCACACTGCTTGGATTAAGTGGACTACGCGAATGTCGCTGCCAAAGTCCGTCATCTAGCGGAAATTAATGATGGACCAAGACTTCGGTGAAGGACATACCATGTATGACTCAGTTAAGTGGCTTCTGGTGCATGGATAGGCTCTCTTCAAAGGAGCAATGTCATAGCTGAAGCTTATGAGATATGTGCGAGTGAAGACAACATAGAATAAAAACCCCGCAGTTTCGGCGATTCCACGGAGTATTTCACTTCCCACCATATAAGTCACGGCAAAGTACATTCGGATGCGGCGAATAATATATTCGGCACCAGCTTAGAGATTCGGCGCTTAAAAAGGCGGTCTAGGCCTCATCTAGCAGGTGCTAAGCTATCTATAGCTAATTGCGCATAGGTAGGAAATGTTAACTAAGTATCATAGTTGACTTAGTAACGCTATACAGCTAATATCCTTTTTAAGGGGACCTAATATATAAACTTATACTATATAAAGTTTATATAGTAAAAGTTAATTAATTCTATTACTAACTAACTAGGAAATCTCTTAGTACCTTTCTTACTAAAGGATATTTAATATTAACTATAATACTCCCCCCCCTCCTTTAATATAAAATACCTTATTACCTATCTATTATAGTCTCTATTACTTTTTAACCTATTATATAAATATAATTAATTAATATAAGTAGCTCCTATAGCTACTAGAGTAGGCTGGTAAATAGGGAGTAGTTAAGTTAGGGTTAGGTTAGCTTACATAAGACCTAGACCTAACCCTAACCCTAACCTATTTCTTAGTTATTAAAATAGGTTAGGGTTAGGGTTAGGTTATATAGACTATATATTAGGTTAGGGTTAGCTTATATAAGACCCCCCCTAACTTAGCTATAATAAAATACTATAATATTAATAAGGCTATTAATTATAATATTAATTAATATCCTAAGGTAGATACTTTAATTACTAACCTATTTTATAACCTAGTACTTAGATTACCCTAACCTAACTATAACCCTATACTTAGATTACCCTAACCTAACCTAATATATAGTCTATATAACCTAACCCTAACCCTAACCTAGTACTTAGACTACCCTAACCTAACCCTAACCTATTAATAGGAACTATAAACCTATTTACTAGCCTATACTAGAGTCTATTCCTAGACCTCCTTTTACTAAAGCTATTAAGTAAGTATCTTTATTACTTAGATAGTGCCTTTCCTTCTCTTTAAGCCTTATTTAGGCTATATAGTAGCTTTTCTTACTTTGTAATAAAGCCTTTATATTACTTATATATAGGTACTTTATATAGAAGCTTATACCTATAGATAAGAATATTAAGTTATTATTTATCTATTTTTAGAATAGAGATACTAAGGAAGCTATAGAGGTTATAAAGGTAAAGAGCTTTAATATCTTATTTATAGCTATAGAGGTTTACCTTAGTAATTATAATAATATTAAAGAAGCCTTTCCTATAAAGATAGCTACTAGGTTTACTATAGAAGAGTATTAGGTATATATTTTTATTAATTATCTTAATAGTATTATAAATAAGTATTACTAGAGGGTAAATAGTAGTAGTCTTATTTTTATTATTATAGGATTATTAAGTTATTAGCCTATTAAGGATTACTCCTATAGTTCTTATATATTACCCTATAGTTTATCTTTTAGTATTTATTTAGTTTCTTAACTATATATATATTATTTATATAAAAGCTTTATTTAATCTATTATTATAATTAGTACTAGGTAGAGTACTATATACTATATATCTAAATACTTATTACTATCTATACTATATATATCTTTATAGTACCTTCTTAGTAAAGGATATTTTTTCTCTAAATAACTAGTACTAAGGTATAAGATCTAGGGCTAAGAAATATTAAAATGCTAGGGATACTAATATTATGTAATTATCTTATTTACCTTAAGTATTCTCTATCCTAATTATTCTATATCTGAATTACTTTCACCTTAACTAATCTTGTTACAAATGCTATTACAAATGCCATTAAGAATCTCATTTTGATTCTTATTATGAAGAAAAATAGGGAAGCTTCTGCCCTGCTGACGAAGAGATTATATGAACGTATACCAAGGTGTATGAGATGATTTGGATTTGACTGGCTATGCAAACCCTCCTAAGGGTATCCGTTCATGTCCTATAGGCTCTCGTGGTGGGTACGCATTACGTCTTCCCTCTCTGTTTCCCTTCTGCATCTCCATCTCTCTCCCGTACTACCCCCTCCCCCCAACCAGCACCTCTCCAAGCAACCAACCTACCACTATCACAACTCCCCTACCTCTTCCCATTCACAACTTCACACCCAGGTCTCTGTATTCCTCCCTCTTCCCCTCTACCCAGTTGTTCTTTCTACCTCGCCACCACACTCCTAATATCGCTTAACCGCTGCTTTGAACACTCCTCCATCCCCATTGCTCGTATCTTTGAATACCTCCCCGTTTGGTCTTTTGGGAGGGGGGTACCACACTTCTTCTCCTCCTCCTCCTCCACCACCACCCGTAGCCTTCACACTCCATTCAGTCATTTATTCATCTCGCTAGCCATCCATTCAGCCTTAACCTTTCTATACTCGCAAGAGTGAATTACATCTATCTACACTGTGCTGGGTATATAACTACACCTCCACCACTCATGATGTCCACCACCCATTTTACACGCCGACTGAGCACGGAAGAAACAAATACATGGATATACTCGTACATGTAGATATCCGGCCGCGCAAAGGGGGTGTTGTATGATACAAAGCCGTGCGATGCCACGCCGTACGATGCCCCACCATACCGTTATACCGTTATACCACCAGTCCTGTTTCCCATAAAAGCGCCATAATACCCCCATCCATCCACCTATCTACGCACCATCCATGCAAATCCGAAAGTCCACCCATAATAACCCCCCATCCTTTCGCCTAAAAGCCCGCATCGAACCCGCCCCCTACCACCCCACCACATCCCCCAGAATAAGACTCTGAATAACAAACTCATCACACACAACCCTCACCCTCCTCCCCTGCACAACACCCTCCCGCACAACATCCAACGCCTCAACCTCCTCCTCCGCAATCCTCTTCCTCTTCCTCCCCGACTTCTTCCCCTCTCTCCCCACCACATACTGCATCCCTGTTGCATCATTCCCAGAAACGCCCAATTCCCCCAGCGCCCGCCCAAGACCCCCAGCCCCCCCATCCACAAACACGACATCAAACCCCTCCACCCCGAGCCGCAATCTAGCAGCCCCAAAATCCTCACACCCCTCCACCCTCCCCGGCCCCACAGCCCGCATCAAAAACCCAAAAAGCCTCTTCTTCTCCCCCCTCTTCTTCCCCGCCCCCAACACCATCAACACGCTACTACCCTCCAAAAACCTCCTCCTCTCTGCAACCTGGCGCTCAAACCCATTCTGCGCTTCATCCGTGGGGTCAAAAGTGCGCATAACCCTCGACCTAACCACACCGGCCGGGTTCAGGAATTTCGATTCACCAGCGGGTAAGAGGTATTTTGCGAACGGCAGGGCGCGGGAGGAGGACAGGGAGTCGGTGAGCCAGCGGGCGTGTAGACAGGGTATGTTGAGGGCGAGGGCTTGGAGGAATTTGGGGGAGCGGGTGTGTGCGTCTGAGATGAGGGCTACGAATTTGAGGTCTTTGTATTCGGGTTTGATGACTAGGGGGTTTGAGGACGGGGGTGTGGGGTTGTCTTTCTTGTTTGTGTCATTGGGGGGAGTTGTTTCTGCACTGGGTTGATTGGTGTCTTCAAAGAGCTCGTGGAAGCCTTCGAGGACGATTCCGGCGTTGGCTTTGATGAGGGTGACGAGGTTTGCGCGCTCGGTTTCTTCCATCATCTTTGAGGTAGTGGTGAACGCCATTCCGGCGAAGGCGTTCCCAGTCTGGATGGAAGAAGCTACCGATCCAGCGCGGGTGGCAACCTCCTTGAGCAGTTTCGGTGCTGTGGTGCCACGTCGGGAGGCCGTTGGGGTCATCGGCGCACTTCCATTTGGAATATCGCTCGGACTTGGCATCTGAGCGGCGAGGGGAGAAGACCCAGGACGCGTGAAGGTGAATTGCCGGTCGCTGTATTTAGCATACATCTGCTGCGTGAGATAGACCTTTGTGACCGGCATCTCAATCACCTCCTTCTCTTCCTCAACCTGTCCTGGAAGACTATCTCGCTGCTTACGTTCAAGCACAAGAGTCTGAAACCCTCTCCGGTCCGTAAGCGGAAAGTCTCCCTCCCTAACATGCTCAATCTTGTCCTTGAAGCCGATAATAGTGTACATGTGCTTCTTCATCCCCACTTCATCAATCTTGACGTGATCGCCAATGTGCAGATCGAGAGCTCGGATGGAATGGATTTCAAGAGGGTGGATGTTTCCGTCGTCGTAGCGAACTTCAGCGCGCGAAGAATCCGTGGGGCTCATACAGGTAGCTGGGTAGAACAACATGCCACCAGAGGGCCAGTAAGCGAAGATACGATTCGGTACGAGCAGGTCTCCATCATCCGTCATGACCATGTCCTGTGGCTTGCTGATGACAGGAGTAGTAACCACTCGCATCGTGGCTGTAGACTTTGCAGGTTTGGGAGCGCGCTTACGTGTAGGCTTTGGTGCAGATGTTGGAGTAGAAACAGCCAGTTCATCATCATCACCATCAAAATCGTCGTAGACGTCAACATCGGGCGTCTCAACGTCGGTGGGCACGGCTGTGACTTTTCGAGCCTTCGCTGTGACTGGCATGGCCTTGACAGACTTTGACAGTGGCGATGGATTCTTAAGAAGCGCCTTGTTGACCGGCTTCAGAGCACCAGGCTTGCTTTGCTTTTGTCGCTGGAGCATTCTTCGGGGGGCTGCTGATCTCCTAGTGGGTGCAGGAATGAGGTCTTCTCGAGAGTCATCATTCACAGCAGCGGTTTCTGCCGCGGGTGCAGATTGAGCAGAAGAGGACACGGGAGATAGCGACGAATCGTTCTCACGTTGCGTAACTTGCTTCAAAGGAGAGTTTCCAAGCTCTGAGGCAGAATCAGAGTTTTGGACGAAGCCCCCAAACTTCTTGCTCTTCTTTGCACTATATGTGATCTTGCGCTTCTTCGCAGCCAGACGAGCAGGCGAGGAGCGTGGCATGGCACCGAGATCCTCGTCAAAATCAGTATGGAAGCTCAGCTGTGGGATCTCGATGTCACTGAGGTTCTGCGATAGCTTCGTTTCAGGTTGGTTGGCAATCTCTTGAAGAGAACGGATGCGTCGGGCTTGGTTGGTGTTTTTGGCATTGGCCGAGCTTGAGTTGGTATTGGATCGTCCGCTGTTGTCGTTGATAGGCGAGAGATTTTCGCGTGCGGTCTGAAATGGCTCCGTGCGGGTGCTGTTCGTATTGTCGGTGTTGTGCATCTCGCGCTCAGATACAGCTGACTCATCATGAGCAGCGTCATTGTGGGAGGTGGCTCCACTAGGCGCGAAAAGAGAAGGCTGAGTGTCTTCAAGCATGTCTGATTCCGGCACGGTAGCCTGTCGTTCCAACCGCGTTGGTCTCGAATGCTCCTGCGCGGGACTGTCCTCTGGATGGCTGGAGTGGATCATATCATCCTCGTGGGTTTCATCCAGGAGGGTTTCCTCGGCGGGCTCTGGAACTTGGTCGTCACGCTCCGGGCCAACACTCACTTGGCGGGGAGAGCCCAATTCCATCTCATCGACGTATGGCTCCATTTCTTCGTCTTCCACTTCTGACCCTTCTATCGCGGATCCGTCATGGTCATCCTCCATATTGATATCTCCATTGGTAGACCGAACAACCTCCAGCTCCTCTGCGATGTCTCCACAGTGCTCGTCATAGGTGATTTCCTCGTTCTGCTCCACAGCAGGGGGGCTGCTAGGAACGCGGTCCTCCGTCGCCTCATCGTCACTGGCGCTCACGGAAGCTGGTGAACTCGATCTCGGCGGCGGAGGCGGTATCGAGGATGAGATGAACTGACTTGTGAAGCCAGTCTTCTTGAGCATAGTCGTCTGAGAAATGCTGTACTGGTTGGTGGACGGCGAGGAGGGGAACACGATGGGCCTTGGCGGCGGGTTGCTGTCAAAGACGGCGTCTGGCTGCGAGTCCATGATGGTCACTGATTCCCTGGTGCTTCTCAGGCGGGATGGGCTTCGAAGAAGTGACTGCGACCCCGGCTGGAATTGCGCCTGGCGTTGGTGCTGAGATGAGGGGCTCCCACGTGGCCGAGGCGACAGGTGGGGAACGGATTGTCCAGAGAGCGTTCGTGTAGGGTGTGAGGAGGTTTTGGGCACCTGCACGGCGGGCTTCATATGTGACGAGCGCACACCCGAGGGAATGCCCTGGGACAGTTCGTCGAGTGAATCGTCAGAGTCCAGCCCCACTGGGCTCGACGCCACACCTGGCGAATCTAGCCCGTCAGAATCCCCTCCCGCAAACACAGCATGTCTGTCGGGTCTCCTGAACTTGGGTGTGGTCGAGGTCGACAGCAGCCCCCTCCGCTTAACTCGCCGCTCCGGCTGCCGCGGCGGGGCGGCAATGTTTGCGAGCGACTTGCCGGCCCTCTCGTTGAACTGCTCCCTTGCCTTCCTCGCGGCATAGCTCTTCTCGGCAGCCGTCGGCTCGCCCCAGCTGTCCTGAGCCGAATCTGCCGTCTCGTTGCGGGGAAGGCCCCTCGCCCTCTGCTCCTGTGACTGCTTCATCGTCACATACTCGCTCCTCGGCTCGCTCGACGACCTCAGGTGCGGATCTGTGCGCGGGGCCTTGATCGGACTGGACAATGCTGCTTGCAGAGGGCTCGAGGGGCGGGCGTTCACAAAGTTGGGAGAGGGGCGCTGGAACACGGCGTCTTCGCTGGGAGCGCCGACCAAGGGCGACGTTCCTGCCTGGGTCGCATTGAAGGCCTGGGTCAACGTTATGCCGCCGCCGCCGCCGCCGATTGCCGAGCCAAAGTTGAAGGCAGTGAGCGTCAGACCCGTGCCGGGCGTGGTGGCCGTCCGCATGGCCGAGCTGAGCACCTGGCCCTGACTGTCCCGCTTTCGACCGATCATGGGCGTCGTGAACTTGAGGGGGCTCGTGAGCGGGCGGTCGTCGGGCAGCTGCATGTCGGTGTCGGGCTCGTCATCGTGGATCACTGTCGGGCTGGTGATGGCCGTGTGCTGCTCCTGGCTCGAGTCGACCGGGTCGGCGCCGTCGGTGTGGTCGGTCCCTGAGGCGCCCCCATGGTCATCGCGCGGGTCCAGCAGCGGGTGGTGTGCTGCAGCATCGTGGCTGCCGCTGCCACCGCCACTGCCGTAGATGCCGCTGGTGAACTCGCGGTAGAGCTGGCTATCGGGCTGCGTGTCGCCTGGTGCCCCCATTGCATCGTTGAAGCTCGCGAAATTCCTCCTCCCGCCGTCCCGCTCCATCACGAACCCTGAACTGGCTGGCGCAGTGCTGTGCTTGGGCAGGCCCGGCTTGACATATCTTGCCTGGTTCGGGGCGCGTCGCGCAGCTGGGTCGCGTGGCGGACGCGCTGCGGGAGCGTGCAGAGGTGTGTCGTCGAGGTGGGGAACGTTGGTGGCCGTGACCGTGGTCGTCGAAGCAGCGGCGTCGGGGGCGGAGCGCTGTTCGCGGGCGGCGTCTGTGAACTGGACGCGACGGTGGGTGCCGGTCCGCTGCCTGAGCAGTTGGGAGAGCTGCGAGGGGTCCTGAGGCGTGAAAGTCAGCGATGGTCCGTTTGCTCAGTGCTGGGTCGCGATCAGATGGATCGGCGCCGACCGCACAAAACGACCAGGGGGGGTGACGCCACGCAGAGCATAAAAACGAACGGTGCAGGCGAGGGCTCTCTCACATCATAGACGTCTTCGCGCAGGACAGTGAACTCTTGCGAATCCATGACTACCTATATAGGTAGCGACGCCAGACTTGCGTTCCTAGCCGTGAGGTTGGCGATGTCGTCTGCGTGCGGCTAAATCTGGAATTCTCCGAACGGTCGCGTACTCATGTGACTTGTGTTGAGGCCCCCGAAATTAGATAGGTCGAATTGCTTCTTTGTTCCCCACGCCATGGTGGGGATGTCTGATCTGGGAGGTGTGAATGATCACGTGCGAGACTTGCAATGGCATTTCATGGTGCGAGTTTGGTACAGGGCAATCACCACTTGGATTAGAGGCTCAATCCTTAGCAAACTTCAACCAGAATGCCAGGCCCAGTGAAAGATATTCAATCTGATTTTGGAGTAGAACAGCAACATCTGCATAGCAGACACCGCAGCACTCCACAGCATCCAGCCATATTCCAAGACGTGTACACACTCCAGCGACAATCGACCCATTGATTTCAAACAACAAATATACAGTATGTGATCTTTCTTTCCCCAGCAGCTTGGAGCAGTCCCAATTTCTCCGCTCTTTCTGTCTCCACGCCCGGCAGAGTCGTCCCCCCCATCCCCAGCCCAGCCCAGCCCGTCCCTAGAACAGCGTGTAATACAACGCCGACGCAACCGTCAACCCCACCGCCGTCCACCCACTCCGAATAACCGTCTTATTCGCAAACCCGACGCCAAAATCCCACGCCAAATGCCTCAGTCCATTAAACGAGTGGAAGAAGAACGGAAACGCAAAGAAGGCCTTGAGTCCCACCTTGACGAACGCCGGCCACGCCGCGACGGCAGCGACCATCGACTGCGTCTCGAGGTGCCATCCGAGCGCCGGAGCAGCCAGGTATGCGATGCCGAAGAGGTACAGGCTGCCGCTGAGTATGACGCCCGTCACGCGATTGAGGCCCGAGGCGTACCAGGTGATTTGTGGGCGGTAGATGGAGATGTGGGGGGAGACGGGGCGGTGGAGACGTTGCTTGACGAGGATTTCCTTTTCCTGGGCGGCCATGTTGCCTGCGAGTCTGTCGTACCTGTTAGCCTTGGAAGTGTGTGTGCATGGGTGCGGTGTTGCGCGCTGGAGAAGCGGGCAATGGCACTGTCACGAGCGGCGTTCCACCTACCTCCGCTGCACCATGCGCCCCGCGGGCTGCATCTTGGAGAAGCCGGGTGTCGCCATGCGCCGCAGACCGAGCTGGAAGATGCGTTGTGAAGCCATGCTGCTCAGTCCAGGCCAATTGAGCGGTGCGTAGAGGTAGAGGGGAGAGTGTGCGCAAGAGTCGGCGTGGTGCTGGTGATGTCGAAGTCGTCCGTCTCCAAGCCGTTCCGCTCGGCTGTTCCCAGCAGCGTCGCATTGCCGAGCGCCAATCAGCGGCCGCCGCTTAGTCACCGGCTCCTCCCCATATCCGAATTTTCTTCGTGGCCCGTTTGCCTTTCTTCACGAACCTCGATATCGCCGCCACGAGCTCCGGCTCTGACTTGGCGGAGTGACGGCCCTGCTGTTGACGTTATGTTGATGGAAATGGGAGAGGAGGTTCGATGATGAATTACCCGTAGTTAATCGCGCATGTGGTCTCCTATAGTGGCCGAGTGCGTTTCATATCCAGGGTTACATATCGTGAAGAGGGAGGTGGTGTTGCAGAGGTTGTCGTCTGGCATGGCTCCTCTTTGTTGAGAAACCTGCGGCGGACAGGTGTTCATGCACAATGGAGCTGCCCAGACCGTGATATCCATACATGTCTGTTGTGCTCCACGCTGCAAGAAGCTGCCAAGCTGCAAAAAAATTGTCCAGCGTCCATCTTCCGAGCCTGCTGGTCGAATGCTCCCAAGTCCCTCCCGATTTTTGCACTGTGTTTGCTGTAGGGGTAGTGCCAGCTGTCTATAACTACAATGCTGCCTGTACGTGTGTGCTTAGAGCGAGGCCATGGCAGAGACTAGGGACTTGTAGAACAATTTTCAAACCTCGTCCACTTGAAATCCTCCTCCAAGTTCGGCCCACCTGCACCTTTTGAGTGACCAACACCACAGCGTGACTGCTACTTCCCCTACCAGGCTATTCAGTCTTTTCCGATCCCCTCCTTTCCTAGCGCGCAATGGCGCCCCTTACCGAAACCCTCTCTTCAAACCTCAACTTGCCACCTAATTCGTACATCTACAAAATAATCTCAACGGCGCCGCGCCAAGACTTCCATACCTACTCGTCGACCGACCAATTCGCCGTAATATCATCAGATGACTCTCTTCGTTTCCTCGATCCAGCGACCCTGAAGGTCTTACCCGACGGCATTCTCCAGCAAGTGAATGGCAGCATCACGTGTCTTGAGCGCGTCGACGACTCGACGAGCAACCTGGTCGCGACTGCAGGACGAGATGGTTTAATCAAGTACTGGGACAAGCGGAGCAGAACCACTGCCTTGACTATTCAAAGTCGTATGGAGCACCCTTGCGTCGGTGTTGAGGGTTCCTGCTGACATTTATGAAGCGAACAAATTGATATCATCACTCGTCTGCAACAACCCCAGGAACTTCATCGCGGCTGGCATAGAAAACCCCGATGATGGGCCGGGATCTTCGCCAGTATACATATGGTAGTGTATTCATTCGCTTCTGCAAGAAAAGAATCTGATTGTTTGAAGGGACCAACGCAAAGTGCAAACCCCACTACTCGAACTCATCGAATCCCACACCGACACAGTTACAAGTCTACAACTTCATCCCTCCATGCCAACTCTTCTTCTTTCTGCAAGTACCGATGGACTAATCAACATCTTCGACACAAGCAAGCCCGACGAAGAAGATGCGTTGTACCAAGTCATCAATCACCGCTCCGCAGTTGCACATGCGGGCTTCATGCTTCCAACCACTGACATATACGCTCTTGGGACAGACGAGACGCTAAGTTTCTACGCCCTCCAAAGCCAAGAGGAGGAAGAGGCAGAACCCACCCCAAAGGCCTTTGGCGATGTGAGAGAGGCGTTGGGGTGCGAGTATCTGGCCAAGATGCATTGGGTCGGAGACGAGGCATACCTTGCAGCAGGCAAACACAGGTCCGCCAACTTTCTGTATTCTTTCTTTGTCGGTACTAATGCTCCGCAGCGAGGGCTACCTCGACCTCATCCCAGTCGAGAAGACCATCCAAGATCCTCCTCTCCAATACTCGTACAGTCTAGAAAAGAGTATCCGCCTACCCGGCGCTCACGGCGAAGAAATTGTCCGTGACGTATTCACAGATGTCCATGTACGTTCACCACTCTCCCCTTCTCCACACGCATGCGTAGTCCGAGACACCTAACACTCTACAGACACACACTACATACACATGCGGCGAAGACGGCCACATCCGAGCCTGGAAATTCGCAGACGACGAATCCATGGATCTTGACAGCGCCGCACCAGAACAGGCACCCAAAAGGATCAAGGACCGCAAAGAGAAGCGCAAAGAGAAGAAGGAGAAGAGGAGTTCGGAGGGCGCAGAGACGGCGCGGTACAAGCCTTACTAGAAGTGTGAGTCATGTGGATGGACCACGTGAGCGAATACCAAACGACCCCTCCAATTATCTCATAAATCAGCCGCTCTACAAAAGTTACGATGTGGCAGTGGCTTCGCCAGCCAATCAACCCTTGCTTACATCAGCAGGGAACAATCTTTTATAGAGCGTCTGAGAACAAGTAGCAAGAGTTTTGGTATAAGTTCGTCAACGCGTTGCAAGATTTTATATTTTTAATTAGATATCTTAACAACCCCTAGGTGGGGCATTGCTGTGCAGCTAAATCTAATAGAAGAGGTAATTCTGTATAAAAGCGTCTATATCTTGAAGTGTAAAGTGTGTTATTCTAGGTACAATTGCAGGGTTGCGCAAGGTGACTCAAAGTTGCAAGTTCGTCAACTTTGGGCCTCTTCACCACCCTACCTCCCTCCCCCATCACCTCGATCACCTCTATGAGCCTGATCAGATTGATTACCTTGATCAGATCAATCAGATCAATCACCTCCATGAGCGTTACCTACGATATATCGACTCAGTGAGCTTGATCAAATTGATCACCTGAATGAGCCCTACCTACGATATATCGTCGATATATCAACTCAGTGAGCCTCATCCCTCAATCAACTTGATCACCTTGATCAACCTGATCACCTCCATGAGCCCTACCAACGATATATCGACTCAGTGTTGATCAGATGGATCAGATCGTGATCAACTCGATCACCTCGATTACCTCGATCAACTTGATCAACTCGTGAGCCCTATCACTCAATCAACTCGATCAAGTCGATTAAGTTGATTACCTTAATCAACCTGATCACCTCCATGAGCCATACCAACGATATATTGACTTGGTGAGCTCGATCAGATCAATCAGATCGATCAGATTGATCACCTTGCTGAGCTCGATCGGCGGCGGCGGGCATACTGGTGACAATCTTAATTTATAGAGCAGATTCAGGCGATTAATTGCGCATATTTTTTGTGTGGATTGAAGAAGGATAGAGGTGCGAAGTATATGGTAGCAGTTATTAATAACATTTGCTAACAAAGTTGGCGAGGATACACACAAAACCGTGCCACATGTTCTCAGACCCTCTGGGGAAACTGACCTTGCACTGCTCTAATTGGCCTAGAGTACTCGATCGTCTAAGCGACTCAATCACCAAACGTCTCACTTTTCGTCACCCAGCCACCTCAATTGCTCTCAACGCGACGCGCGACTGTACAACCACGCAACGTGATTTTGATGCTGTACAACTTGCAGAATTTTCTCCTATATCACCACTATCTACTGTATAAATTTTGAGGCAAAACAATAGAGTTTTAGTCACCTTCTTGTGGTGTTTATAGGTTGATTACTAGCGGCCAAGATGCCGCCCCAGCCCCCATCTCCTAACACCTTTCTTGATCCTACTACTACGCATATCTAAGGTATTATTACCAGAGAAGCTGTAATACAATCAGTGATTACTTAGTTTAAAAATGGCTAATTCAGATCCCTCTAAGCAGCTGCTGAGGCCTTTGATATACTATACTAAACAACCTGTATATAGTTCAACGGCTACCTATCCCACTAGTAAACCTATAACCTTAAGCAAGCTCTTACCCCTAAACAAGAGTAAGCCCTTAAGAAGCACCTTCTGAGTATTGCCTTATAGGGATTCCTATTATAAGTATAGCAGGTTTAAGAGCTTATAGAGTAGTTGGCTGGCTGTAAGCTTAGTAAGTGCTAGGTTACTTAGTTTATTAAGTGCTATAATCTAGCAGCCATCTACGCTCCTACGCTTAATGCTAACTACGTATACAACTATAATCTAAAGATAATTAATAACTTCTTTAAGCTATTAAAGAGTATAAAATATAAGCACTAGCCCTAGCTAGCAAATATATAGAATATAGATAAGAAGGGCTATATGCTTAGGCAGGTGTAGGCTACAAAGGTTGTTGTTAGTATATCTACTATACAGAAGAAGCGTGCCTTTATTTAATAGCTAGGTAACTAAGAGCTAGTAATAGCTATTAAATATATAAGCACTGTAGGAGTTATAATTAATCCCCTTATTATTTTTAAGGGTAAGTTCTACTAAGATAAATAGGTGTAGATAGATAGGGGAAGATTAGGATAGAGCTACGCCCTCTCCTAAAAGGGGTAGACTAATGATAAGCTGGGCCTTAAGTAGCTGAAGATCTTTAAGTAGGTAATAAGGCCTACCCTACTATAGGAGAAGTACCTTCTTATTATAGATAATTATAGATCTTATCTTATAGGCAAGTTTCTTCGCTTTGTAATAGATTATAAGATTATTATCCTTTGCTTCCCTCCCTATACTACCTATCTTCTCTAGCTATTAGATGTAGGACTCTTTAGCCCTCTCTAAATATACTACACTAAGCTCGTAGTAGTAGCTATTCACTTTAGAGGTATTAGAGGTGTTAACAAGGCTCTGTTCCTTAAGTACTATTATAAGGCTTAAGAGCTTACCTTTACAAAGGATAATATAGAGAGGGCATAGGTAAATATAGGCCTCTACCCTCTTATATTAGTTCCAGCAAAGCTGAATCTTATAGAGGAATAGCTTATTAAGGAGGCCGTTGCTGCGCAGGATACCTATAATAAGAGAGAGTATATAAAATCTCGTGCCCTTGCCTCTGCTAAAGCTATACATAAAGCAAAGGCTCTTTATAAGGAGCTGCATGGTATAGACTACTTACTGTTACCTACCTAGCTATATATACTAAAGAAGTACTAAGAGGCTAAGTTCTTAAAGCGTAAGATTCTTAAAGCTATAGAGATTACCTCTCCTATTAAGCTTTATATAGAGAAGCTTACCTATAGATTTAAAGCTATAGATGCAACTCTAGTAATTGTAAATTATAACCTTAAGCAATATAAAACCTTTAAAGTAAAGAAGGGGCCTGGCAAGAGGCTTATCTCTAAAGGCAGGGTATTTAGAGAGGCAGAAGTTTAAGTATTAGAGGAAGAGGAGGCGTGCAAGGCTGCTGCTAAGGTAGATATAGACTTCTAGCGTAGCTACACAGATGGGCTCTTTGCTCCTAAGGAAGTAGTAGCTACTACTACAAAAGCAGTGTTGAACCTAGGAGAGGTGTACTAACCCTTCTGGACGTTCTACTACGTCTTTAGATATGATTACTAAGGCACTGTAGATGAGATTGTAAGCTATAGATGGATAGGCGACTCGATTAAGTGCGGAGGATCACGCTTCCCACGAATGCGCATTGAAAACTACAGGGGTTGATCTCCAGATTATGCGGGATGGAAAGAGCGTGTAAAACTCCATAAAAAAGTCCTTTGTCAGTATAATAATCAATAATATTTGGTATCAATTAATTGACGTTGAAAACTACGTGTTTTTGGGGCCGGGAGTGAGCCGTTACGTGATTGAGTCGCTTAGACGATCGAGTACTCTATAAAGTTTACAAAGTTTGTCATCACACCAGCCACACCACACCACCCAGAGGGCCTGATTGATGAGATAACCCTCCAAATGGGTTGGATGGTTCACCGATCGTATACCATGTCGCTGACGAAAGGGGCGAAAGATAATTGATCCTGCAGCCTCTCCTGTGGGGTCCGATTTTCTGGATACGGGCTCGGCGCAAGGCTCAGTCGACGTCTAGCTTTCAGGTGGCCTTACATCGATAGATGGAGGTGTTTTTCGGCCTTGCGATGAATGATTCTAGAGTGCGCAATGTTTCTGGAGAGGTGGGTTTTCGGAGGGAGTTGATACTAATCGTCCCTTCCACGTCTGCCAGAGAGTTCCTTCTCCTTTTGTGCCACGACACAACACCTCCATCGTCTGTCCATTCCACCCTCTTTCTCCTTCTCACCCTCCACTCAACAGCATTTTCATCCTGCAGCTTTGGTTTTGCCTCTTGGACTGCCTTTTGCTCTGCCTTTATGCACATGTTTGACTGTCGAGTTCAATATCCTTCTCGTCACGGTCATCTTCAGTCATCGAATATATCTTTGCCAAATCGGTCGCCATTCTGCACAACGCCGCCCTTGATGGTGATGTTTCTGAACACATGCGAGTCCCCAGACGGCGTTCTTGAGCGTGCTTCCCGGTCCCATGATGAACTGTAGTAATTGCCATTGAGAGTCTTTCCCCCCTCAACAACAACATTTGCAAACGAGTGGCCGGCCTGTTCGGCGGTCGCTTCGGTAGCTTCGAGTTTGAGGACCATGTCAACCTTGGCAGAGAGTCCTTGCAAGTATTCCAAACTTTCGCTGCTCTCTGTGTTGCTGACTTGGATGACCTCCTTCTCAGCTGGTGCGGTCGTGGGCTCCGCTCCAGGGTAGAGCTTTTCAAGGTTTTCAAGAAGCGTCGATATGCCTCCAACCAGTCTCTCGAGTGTCTCCTTATCGTATAACGCCCAGCTCGTCTTCTTGAGCAGACTGGTGCCTTTCTGTCGCTTCGTAGCCATTTCCCGCATCTTGTTATCCAAAGTGGCCAGAGTCGGTTCCTTGATATCCGCGCTCGAATATGTGCTCAAGTCTCCAGCGGATGCCCCGAGCCGGAACTTCTTGCATTTCTTCTCCGAGTCAGAGAACAGGACCAGAATCTGGAACAGCGTCTCTTTCGCAAGCTTTAATTCGTACTCGGAGGTGGTGGGATTTCCGAGCTTCGGATCGTCGTAGATGCGTACCGCTGAGCCCCATCTCGAAAGCCGGAGAGAGAGGAGCCTCAATGTTATCAGGTCGCTCTGGAAATCTCGTCCGAATTTGCGTCCCAGCTCGACATATCCGAAACAGTCTACGACGGTCGTGAATACCTGGGCAATGTTGATGGCGCCTGCTGCGAGTCCAAACGCTTCCGCCATCTTGTATAGAGGTCGAACAATAACGATGAGTAGTGGATTTGATCAGGAAGTCAACATCCGCTATGATTTATCATATCGCCCCGTTCTTAGCGCTAACATCACCACGCTTTCGCACAAAAGTTCCAGTCAATACGAGATGATCACGAATCCGTGTAGGATGTGGGGGCGGACGCAAACCATTGGAGAAATTGGCGAACTGTGTGACTGTGGCATCCTTCACGCCAATCATGTCTTGATTACGTTGCTTGCAGGGGGTATCTCGTGCACTGGATGTTCCCGATCCCGTCGCATGGCGACAAGGCCCCCTCTTCAGGGCGGCCTCAGCCCTGCAGGCGACGGGGCTTTGGTCAGACCAAAACCCATGATACCTCGCAAACTGGTCGTTGAAGACACTTCTCCACCACCTGACGCTCCTTTTGCAGCGCGTACTCGGGGGTAATTACGATGGCGGAGCGACGCCAAAGTCTTTTGCCAGCGTCCCCAACGAATGCTCCCGGGATGCGCATTCAGTCGCAGATCATCAGTGGCAACGCAAGAGTTCACAATGGAAATGTTTATATCTCGAAACGATCAACGACCTTTGGAACCAAGACGCGCAATGCCATTCTCAACTGGCTATCTCCCCTAACTTTTTATAATACCCACCATGCCATCCGAGACAAGGCCTCTCTCCAAGATCAAGCGTCAGAATCAACGAGTGGAGATGCTACAGGACAGTGGCTGTTGGAAGGAAACGCTTTCGAATCCTGGCGGTCTCGCAAGATCTTCAACTTTTGGTGTCATGGAATGCGTAAGGCCCCGATTCATGTCCAATCTCAAGGAGCGACACACTAATGTTTACATAGCTGGTGCTGGAAAGTCAGTCCTAGCGTAAGTACCTCAATCCCCGCTATGAATTTTGCTGATACTCCCTAGCTCCGTCATTATAGAGCACATGTTGGAACTTGAGAAGAACCTGAAGCCAAGTCAAGATAATGGCAGAGTAACGTTCTTGTACTTGAACTACAAGGAGCCGCAGTCACTAGAAGACCTCGTAGGCAGTGTTGTCCGACAAGCGGTACAGAATCAAGATCCGTTACCGGAGATTGTAGTCAACGCATACACAGACCACACCCGCCGAGACACCAAGCCAAAGGCAGATGAACTGTCAAAGATGCTAATTGAGCTAGCTAGTCAACAGCCTATTTACATAATCATAGATGCGCTAGACGAGTGCCCTCCGAAAGATCGCAAGCGACTGATTAGACTACTGAAGCCGAAGGTTGGAGAGGGGGTGGATTGGTGTCCTATCAGTATCCTCATCACGTCGAGACTCTTGGACGAATTCCAAGAACTCTCCACCGACTTCCATCGGATCAACATCACGGCGAATGCTCGGGATATTAGAATGTTTGTAGACTACCATTTCAAAACCCAGACACACCTAAGAAGATTTGCGATGCAGGACCGGGATTTTGCAGACGATGTCAAAGCCCAGGTAATTCAAAGATGTAATGGAATGTAAGTGTATAATTCAATACAGTGTACGTCGCAGAACATCGCCCAACTGATCGTTCCATTTTAGGTTTCTGCTAGCTTTTCTGCACATGGAATCCCTGAATGATCAGATGGAATTGGCAAGCGCACGCCAGGTACTACGAGAACTCCCGAGTGGCCTTGATGGAACGTATAAGCTGGCCTTGGATCGCATTGGGCAACAATCCAAAAAGAAGCAAAAGCTGGCGTGGGATACACTTGCTTGGATCACTCATAGCAAACGTCAACTACGAGTAGTGGAGTTGCAACACGCTCTGGCTTGCGTACCCGGCACCCAGGACTTTGATCCCGAACGCATCATTCATGAGGACGACATCCGGGATGTGTGTGGTGGACTCGTGGTTTTCTCTCAGGGTTTCGTTTCCCTAGTTCATTACACGACATCGACATATTTCGAGTTGAGAAAGGCGGACTTGTTCCCGGCATTCCACGCAACGATAGCGAAAACGTGTGTCAGCTATCTAGGCTTGAAGGTACTCGAACAACCGGATGATGAGGACAAAGGGATGTCGTACGCAGACGACCTTTACGACGACCCAGCAGATGCAAAGACATTGGACCTCCATCGCCAGTACGACACAAAAACGACTCCCTTCAGTAAACTGAGTTTCAACATTGCCCCACCGCAACGACCGAAGATTCTTACCTATCGGACCAAATGCCAGGAGTTCCCGTTTTTTCTGTATTCTATTCACAGCCTTGGGCACCACCTCCGTGCAATTTCCTCTGAAGAATGCCCGGAAGACTTGTGCGACGCAGTTTGCTCACTTCTCCGGAGCCGCCCCAAAAGAAACTTCCTCTGCAGAGTTATGTATGAGGAGAATTTGTATGGTCGTAGTTGGGACGAAAGTGTCAGTAATTTTCTTGATGGCCAATATGGAGAGACTGCCATCGTTATTCCCCAGAAAGAGTTGGGTGCACCCCCCCGTTCTGATGACGGTGATCATTCTAGTGATTACTCTGAACCGGATTACTATAACGATATGTTGTTTGAGGCGATTCTGGATAGGTTGGAAGAGAAGGGCGTGTTGGACCGATCCTCCTTGGAGTCAGAGGATAACCAAGAACCCGCTGATAACGATTCGGATTCTGATACAGATGATGATGAAAACTCTGCTCGCGACAGCTCATCCGCCGATACAGTTACCACTCTCACAGATGCTTCCTCCCTGGTGTCATCCGCAAATGGTCAACCCACAACCTCGACATCTCTTCAAAAGACTCATTCGAAGCCGAAGCCGGAAATTACGCCTCTTCATCTGGCCGCATATTTGGGCTGGGGACCGCTCATCGAGGTTCTCGCTAATGCAGATTTGGATATCAACGCACTAGATATATATGGCCAGACACCGATAGCCATTGCGACCCAAGAGGGTCATTTTGACGCATTGGAAGCCCTTCTGAAGCGGGGCGCAACGGTGAATCTTAATCGCAATCAAGGGCACGCTATCATTCTCCACGCAGCCCAAAATAATCAGCAGAGAATCGTCCACGATATGATTGTCCAGGCACTTCTCCCATTCAAGGATCCTATTTCCGAGGACAGTCCTGTGGAGGCGGTACGAGATGCGATGCTTCTTCATATCTTCAGGTACCTTCTCATGGTACTTCTCGTCTACGTACAACTGGTACGTGAAATGGGATCACAGAAGAGATTAGAAGAGAAGGATCAAGTTGAAGAGAAGGTTGAGGCTGTGGTGTCTGACGCTCAGCGCATCTCACAATCCTTACGATCTAGTCTTCAACTCCTAGCAGCAGCGGAGACAGGTAATGTCGAGCTTGTACAGCACTTGGTGCAGGAAATCATATCGAGAGTCGATGGAAATACATCTCGCTTTCTTGTCACGGCTCTGTTCATCGCGGTCGCATTCGGTCACGCTTCTATCGCGGAGGCTCTTGTTCTAGGGGGCGTTAACATTAACGCAAAGGGCCTACATGGCCAAACCGTGCTTCATGTGGCGACAAGGAGGAACGATGTCATTATGGTTAAGATGCTGCTCGATCGAGGAGCTGATGTTCGTGCCAAAGACGACAATGGGTACACGCCTTGGATGGCGAACGTGCACACGGAGAAACTTGAAAGTTCGTACACTATCCTGATCCCGGCGGCTATAAGATCGGAGCTAACAACCAAGCAGTCTCACAACTTCTCCTCGCAGCCGGCACAGACGTCAACGACGAGAACAACATCGGAATGTCAACCCTCTACACAGCCGCTGCAGGCAACCACCTCAGCATTGTCGAATTCCTCCTGGGCAACGGAGCAAACCCCTCCATCCAAACACGATTCGGCTGGGCGCCACTCCACTGGTCTGCTTGCCACGGACATTACGATGTCGTAAAAGCGCTTCTAGCCGCGGGCGCGGATCCAAATCCCATGTCGGACACGTCCGAGACTCCGCTCGACAAGGCTCTGCAGGATAACCGTGAAAGCGTAGTAGAGTTGTTGAGAAAAGCGGGCGGCAAGACGGCAAGACAGATTAATGAGGAGTGGGCTACAAGGTCGGGGACTGGGTCGACGGATGGCGAGACGTATACCTCGGACTCGGTCTCAGACAGCGAAGACGACGAACACGAAGCCGAAGTCGATGGCCTGGACGACGATGACGAGGAATTGAGTCTGGTTAGTATGCTGCCGGCTGTGCTGCATGCGATTAAGAAAAGGACGGAGTATCCGGCTAAGGCGAGGGAACAGGCTGCGCAGTTTCTGTGCAGGGATTTGAAGACTGTGTTGGAGGAGTTGGATTGTGGTGATTTTGTTAATGAGGAGGATGAGAGGAGGTGGGAGGGGGTTGTGGAGGGGTTTAGGAGGGGGGATGATGGTGGGAGGGGGTTGGCGAGGGTGGGGACGAGGAGGGGGACGGGGTTGGGGTTGGGGTTGGGGTAGGGGATAAGGGATAAGGGATGAGAGAGGGAGAGGGAGATTTGTGGGATATGGCTTCTCTGATTCTTTTTAGCGGAGTGGGGGCTTTGTATCGTATGTAATATTATTGAATATCTAACAGCACAATCTTGGTTCGTTTGGGGAGAGGGGAAGAAAAAAGACGGAATAAGGCTGTCATCGTGTACTGGATATAATGTCTGTGGTTGATCCATTGCACAAGGCTACTTTGTTTGGGAAGTCGTACGCGTCGGTATTTAGGCGTTATCCTATATCTTTTGGGGGCTTTTGACGGGGTTAGAATGTTTGAGGGTGTTTCAAAGGAAATGGGGTTATGAAGAAACGGATGTGGGGAAGGGGGGACAAGATACAAGGGGAGAGATGGGGAGGTTACTAGATTGGAGTGGGTGGAATTTGGAGAGATTGAATTAGAGAATTCAAGGATGCTGAGAATATAAGGTTGAAGGGCGTTAAAGAGGGTGTATTGGGGAGTGGAGAAGGCGTTTATGGATAGATGGATGGATGGATGGATGGATGGAATCTATACTCTCCCATGTTGACCAGTTACTCAGGTGCCATCCAATCCGTCTAATCTTGGAAATGTTTACTGGAAGTGAATGTGCCACTGAATCTTTTTTCCAAGGCATAAATACACACCCTACAAAGTTCTGCCTACGGCGACGGTTTCAATCAGTTCTCCAGGAGAGCTACCTAGAACCGGGTTATCCCATTATCCACTTTCATTTACTCCACTTGTCATCTTCTAAATGACCGCGTATGACAAACTTTCCGACATAGCGTGAAAGGAAATCGGACACTCGAAGCGACCACCACCCTTAGCCGCCATCGCGCGACCCAGCCCAGCAATATCTCTCAAAGCCGAACTGCCCAAAGCGCCCTTCGCAACCACAGCGTTCCACATATCTCGAGTACCGATGAGGACCCCAGTTCCCAGATTCATAGCATCAGTAAGGTCGATGTTGAAAACCAGCCCATCCTGACTGCATTATAGCACAACTTCACACGTGGGCTTTAAAGCTGGAATCGGAAGTACCTCGACGTTGTCATTGCCGTTGTCAGTGATGATACCAGCATCCGCAGCACTGTTCCTCTTCATACATACGGACCGGTAGATTGCCACGTCGTGGTCGACCACAAGATCGTCGTTGGAGAGCGCATCGACGTCAGAGTGCAAAACCGGCGGTGGTGTTGGGGAAGAGGATGAGGAAGCGGAAAGCGTGGGGGTGGCTGCTTTGGGAATTCCATTCAAGATTGTTCGGTTGGGCGCTGGGGGAGATGGGGTGGGGGTTGGGCCACTCATGGGAGAAGGGTCGCTGTTGCGCTTCTGGACTGTCTCCGGCATGGTGGCTTTCTGCGTCATCTAATGCTTAGTTGAGCTCATGGCTTTGGTTTCGGTGTCGGCTGGGCGTGGACACCTCTCGTAGAAGCGAGTTGCTGGTTCTAGAAACGCATGGAAGCAATCGATGGTCATTATGTTCTTCAGATCTACAAACTATCTCAGATATTGATCTATTACCCAAGCAGAATCCTCGGCGAAGATTCTAACAGTCTTGCCCTCGGTGACCTAGCCGTTCTACCTCTGCACTGGAGCTCTCCATTCAGTTGTCAGCTCTTCCCCAAATTTGACGAGTCTGACTCTACTATGCGCAAGGCCCAAGATATGTCTGCATGTAGGGGAATAGAGTCAAGCACTTCGTAATAATGTATATTCAGGAATCGAATAGTTGGATACATGCTGCCCCTTCCAAAGATAGTGCAGCTAATCTTCATTGGTAGATGAGATGTTCATTAAATCAGACCCTTGGGTGATCTCATATTGCCATGTCCGAAATCCAGGCATCGGCCATCTCATTCACAATGTTGAGACTGATCCACCAAACACTTGCTCGCACACCTCCGCTATGATTGCCTCATTGGATGGAGCTGATAATAAAGTGATCTAATTAACGGTCGCGCGAGCAAGCTTGACGACGTCGGCCAGGTGAGCACTGCCCAGCAAGTTGTTTTCTGCCAGACAAGTCCACAGTTCCTGGGCAGCCTCAATGACTTTGAGCTCCTCTACCATCTCAACGCCGCTTCCCACGCTAAGAACGACAGACTCATTCCCGACCTGGAGGGTCATTTGATGAGTGACTGTAAAATTGGGGACCGTGCGGCTCTCCCGGACACCAGTGCGGTGGGCGTTCTTGCTTCCATTGACAGAGTGGTCCTTGGAGGTAGCGTTGCTGTCGATTGAATGCACAGTCGGTGCGGGAGAGGAGGCGCGACTGAGTGTAAGATCGACAGTCTCGGCGGCGTCTACGGCGTTGTTAGGATGATACTGAGATCTTGGACTCAGCATCTGGGCTACAAATGACTCACCGGTGACAGAAGAGACGCCAGTCCGGGAGACCAGAACTCCGTCATCGTCATTCACGTTATCTGTGATGGGGCTCTCTGCCTCCCTGTCTGCTCGTTCTACGACCTCGCCACCAGCTGGAACACCACCGGGGTTGCCAGGGTATGGGAACGCCTTGCATATGTCTGCTGTGTCCTTGATGAACTTCTTGAAGCGATCCACAGTGCCCTTCTTAATGAGCTTTTTGTCGCGGGTGCATCCGAGAGTCCACTCAAGGCCCCAATTATCGAACGTGTCGATGATCCGGGTGTTGCAAATCTGCCCGTTACGTCCACAACCGAGGTTATCATGATAGAACTCGGGGGGGTCGTGCAAATAGACGGCAAGGGTGATCAAACGCTGGTCGGTTTTCGGGTATGTTTTGGCTGCATCCAAAAGTACCCGGAGCTGCCTTGCCAGGTCACAGTCAGAGACAAGCATAAGAGGCCAGGTACGCCGTCCATCATTGAGAATATCCAAGGCCCTACAAGTCCCCGCTTCAACGTTCTCAGCAAGGTAACTAAGCGGCAGGATGGCGGAGATGGCGCGAATAGTGTCCCGATAGAAGATCTGGCAGCAGATCAAGTTGCCAACCAGCGCCGCGCTCGAGGGGGACGCCATCTTGGTGATTTTGTGGAGAGCTTAAACGAAACGTGAAGTGTAGAGGGACCAGAGGGGAAGAGAGAAGACCTTGAGGGGTAAGCGGGGTTGGGCTTCTGCTATAGGGCAAACGAGTTGCCTAATTACATTACTTACCCATACTACTACAGTAGGAAAGCGTAAGTAGGGTAGTTATATTATAATCCACTTACCTACAACTAGTTCTATAACTAAAACATAGAGCTATATATAATTATAGTATACCTAAGTAGGTACTATATAAGATAGTAATATTTAGTAGTATTAGTATAAAGTATATAATAAGCTAGTACTTAAAAACTTAAAATCAAAAGTTATAGCTTATTAAAAATAATCTTTAATATAAGCTTTAATAGTAAAAAGATTAAGGGTAAGAGAGTAATCTCGAATAAATTCTCTGCTTAACCCAGACAGTAGTCTAGTTCTCCTATTTATCTCTATTTATGAATCCTTTTTGCTTATAGACGCTTTTTACACCCACGCTGCGGTTCACTCGCAAGAAGAAACTTTTAAGTTCGGATCTTCAATGGCTATACTGCATCCTCTTTTGCTTTTATGACCAGTGAAGTCTCATCCAACACCACTCAAATATGCTTGAGGGTGCTTCCTACTACCATGTCGCTAGCATCGATACCAATTGGGTAGTGGCCACAATAAGTCGTTGACCCAACCTTGCATGCATCCTATCATCTGCGAACACGATCGCTATGGCTGCAGCGCCCGCGCCACCATAAAACTGCTCATCATTAAGTTCTCCCCAGTTCGCAGCAAACTAGCAAGCAGACCTTCATTCCTCTCAAGCGAGTCAGCCTTTATCTTCTTCTTGCCCTACTTCCTGGAGAACATGTCGATACCAGTGTTCTATATAGATCCCGACGGAGACGTGGACCTCCTGTTACCGCACCTCGAAGAATTGGCCACACCTCTTTATGGTGTCTCGAAATATATGTCTCCTGCCCCCGGACTGAATTATAGGCGTTCAGACTCGCAATATCCTTCGACGAGTGCGCAAGATTGCGGGCTAAGTGCGGAAGCCCCGGCAAGCGAAGAGTTCCAGCATTACGATGAGGTACCACCGCTTGCAGAGTCCCAGCCAGAACCTACCGACGAGGCTCCTGGGCCAGATGAACTTCCAGAATCCCAGCAAAATCCCGAATCAGAAACTTTAGAAATTCCAGCGGACCATTGTAATGCTGATGAAGAACTCATGGTAGAAGAGCAAGACACAACTTCGACCCAAGATGGAAAATACGTGCGAATACGCGTCTCATCAAAGCACTTGACCTTCGCGTCACCACACTTCAAACGCAACCTGCAAAGTGGGATGTTGGAAAGCCAAACTCTTCGGTCTCAGGGGCATGTCGAATTTTGCATGGACGAGCAAGATCCTGGGGTTATGCTGATTGTGTTAAATATCCTCCACGGCCGAACCAGCCAAGTACCCCGAACCGTGGACCTGGACACACTGACGAAGTTTGCGGTAATGGTGGATTATTTGGAATGCCACGAGGCGGTGGAACCGTTTTCAGACAGATGGGTTGAGAATCTGAAAGGGGATATTCCTACGACGTGTTCGAGCGAACTGATCCAGTGGCTTTGCATTTCCTTTACCTTCCACAAACAGATTCAGTTCCAGGAGGTGACTCTTGCGACAATACGGCTTAGCAGGGATGTAATCCAAACGCTTGATCTTCCAATCCGGGAAAGTGTGGTTGGTGAGAAGTTACACGGTTTCCTCCAAAACCAGGCTGGTACTGACATGTGATCCCAGACAAGCTTAACTCTCTGCGTCAAGAAGCGCTTGACCGGTTGCTTTTGGCTCTTGAGAACCTCCTGGACGACTTCCGGTCCGACCGAATAAAGTGCACCTTCGAATGCAATGCCATGCGGTATGGAGCGCTCGTGAAGGAGATGTCTTCTCGGACGCTACTTTTCCCTCGTCCGCAAATTCCGTTCCTAGGATACAGCATCGAAGATACCACCGCCAGCGTCCGAGAAATTCGTGATCCTAAATGGTGCAATGGAAACAATCGATCTCATCCGTTCTATCCTCCCCATTGTCAATCTCATGATTGCAAATTGACGTCGCACATCTGGCCAATTGTTAGCAGTATTAACGAAAGTTTGAAAGGGCTATCTTTGGAGGAATTTCTATAAGGGAATAGTAACATCTAGTTTAGGTATAGTATAAAAAATATAAACTAGGTTTATTTAGAAGAGGATTTTAGTATATTAGAAGGGTTTATTTAGAAGAGAATTTTACTTTACTAAAAGGCTTTATAAAGATATATATATAGTATAGAGAGTAATAAGTATAGATTTATATAGTATTAGGTACTCTACCTAGTACTAATCCTAATAATAATTAAGTAGAGCTTTTATACAATTAATATATATATAGCTAAGAAGCTAAATTAATTCCTAATACCTAGAGATAAACTATAGTTAATATATAGAGACTATTAAGAGCCTTCCTTAACTAACTAAAGTAGCTATCCTAATATATATAAAGTAAAGATAAAATACTACTATATACCTATCTACTATACTAATATATCTGTTTACTATATTACTAAGATAGATACTACTACTAGTAAGCTTATATACCTAGCCCTTTTAAGGCCTAATAACCCTATAAATATATACTATATAATTAGCTCCTTTAATCTCCTTAAGATAATAAATATAAACCTCTAATATACCTAGTAAGTAAGTGGCCTAGGCAAGTAAGTAGCCTACCTCATTAACTTTTTGTAACGTATCACCTGTGAACTACAATAGCTCTACTAACTATAACTTAATTACCCTACAATAAAGTAGATATCTTCCTAGCTATCTTAGCTGTTAATTAGAAGTAGATCTAGAGTGTATAAAAGGCTGTATAAACCTATAATATCCCCTAAACAATAGTATAATAACAACGCGCTAGAGTTGCTATGCAACATAATTATAAGCCTAATTCAAAGAAACTTACTAAGCTAGAAGAGGAGGTGATTATTAGATATATACTTAACCTAGATATATAAGGCTTTTTACCCTCTCTAGGTATTATGCAAGATATAGCAAATAAACTACTTACTGAGTATAGTACTAGCTAGGTAGGTAAGAAGTAGCCTAGGAACTTTGTTAACTAGACTGCAAGCCTTAAGATATAATATAACTAACTATATAATTAATAGAGAGCCCTCTATAAGGATCCTAAGACTATTAAGGCCTAGTTTAAGCTTATATAGTATACTAAGGTAGAGTATAGTATCTGTAATAAGGATACCTATAACTTTAATAAAGCTAGCTTCCTAATAGGTAAGATATTATCTTATCTAGTTATTACTAGCTTAGAGAGATATAGCTAGCTAAAAGCTATATAGCTAGGCAATTATAAGTAGATTAGTGTAATCTAGGGAATTAACGCTGCTGGGTAGCTAATCCTACTATTTATTATCTTTACTAGCTAGTACTACCTCTCTACCTAGTATAAGGGCAATAATATACTATATAACTAGGCTATTATAGTTAGTAATAATAGCTGGATAACTAACAAGATAGGAGTAGACTAGCTAAAGTACTTTATTAAGTATATAGAGGGTAGGATAGTTAGGGCACGTTAGCTACTTATCTTTAACAGCTATAAGAGCTACTACTTACTTAAATTCTAAGAACTCTATAAAGAGAATAATATCTATACTCTCTATATACTACCTTATTTATTATACCTCCTATAGCCACTTAATATAGGCTACTTCTTACTACTAAAGTATAGGTATAGGTATTAGATTAAGAGCCTAATCTATAATAGTATCAATTATATTACTAAGCTTAAATTCCTACCAGCCTTCTATACTACCTATAATTAGGTTACTATAAAGGATAATATCTATGTAAGCTTTTAAGGCGCTAGCCTAGTCCTATACAATCTAGAGGTAGTAATATTAAAGCTTAATATAAGGCTTTGTATGCTAATACTACCTACTATAGAGGTTACTACATAGGAAGCTAAAACACCCAGTAACGCGTGCGAATTGGAGGCTCAGTCAATAATAATCTATAATTAGATACAGTAGTATTAGAGCTCCTTACCTGCCTCTATTATTGCAGCGCTTAATCAGCTCAAAAAGGGCGCTAAGGTAATAGTGCACTTAGCTATACTTATACGCAAGTAGATTACAAGTCTTAAGAGAGTAAATAAGGCTACTACAGAGTATAAAAAGTGTAAAAAGAAGTAGATCTAGAAGCAAGGCACCTTAACAAAGGCAGAGGGAGAGGATATTATTACTTAAAGGGAGGTAGAGTAGCAGATAGAGGGGGAAACGCATTAAGGTAAGGCGTAATTAGGTGTAAGCTAGTAGGCTTCTACGCACTGTACACGCTATAGAGAGACTAGCTATAACTTATAAATATGTTAGAAGCATGCTATAGATACTGCTTAATCTAGTATAGCTTCTATATTAATATTATCTTATTGTATTATTGAGATAGATTACTATAAAGGTATGAAAAGTTAATAAGGTAGGCCACTTACTTACCTAGGCTACTTGCTTACTAGGTATATTATAGCTATAAGTATAACCTTAAAACTCTTAACCTCTTAAATTATAAGGGCCTCCTTAGTATTACTATACTAGGAAATAATAAATAATAGATTAAGGTCCTTATTTATAGCTTCTAGCTCCTCCTCTAAAATCTAGATCTCCTAGGGTAGGATAGAGACTTTATTACTAAGTAAGAAGAGTAACTCTAGATACTATAAGATAAGCTAGAAGTAGGTAAGAGCTTAAATCCTATAGAGGAAGAGCTAGTTATTAGTATTAGGGAGGAGGGAGAGAAAGTATAGTAGCTTTAGGAGCTACTTATATTAATTAATTATATTTATATAATAGGTTAAAAAGTATAGATATATAAATAGTATTTTATATTAAAGAAGGGGGGGGAGTAATATAGTTAATATTAAATATCCTTTAGTAAGAAAAGGTACTAAGAGATTTCCTAGTTAGTTAGTAATAGAATTAATTAACTTTTACTATATAAGCTTTATATAGTATACGTTTATATATTAGGTCCCTTTAAAAAGGGTAGAAGGGTTTATAAAGATATATATATAGTATTTAATAGTTTACCTAGTACTAGTTTAAATAATAATTAAGTAGAGCTTTTATATAACTAATATATATATAGTTAAAAAGTAGTTCTAACTATATAGAGATAAATTATAGTTAATATATAAAGATTATTAAGAATATCCCTTAACTAACTAAAGTAACTATCCTAATATATATAGAGTAAAGATAAAATACTACTACTATTTATAATCCTAAAATATCTCCTTACTATATTACTAAGATAGATATTACTATAAGTAAGCTTATATACTTAGTTCTTCTAAAGCTTAGTAACCCTATAGATATATCCTATATAATTAATTCCTTTAATATCTTTAGTATTATAAATATAAACTATTAAATGGACTTCCTTCTATAAGGTGTAATAGGTGTATAATAAGGTATATAAGCGCAAAGGTGGAAATCTATCTTCTATATATATGTATTGGTATAGGCTTAATAGGGGCAATACTCAATCAGATTGTAGTATTATTTATATCTATCTAGATATAGCTGGGATAGAGGTTTTATATACAACCCCCTACTAAGCCTTTATATAGGCGTTATATAATAAGATTATATAACTCTATATAAGGGCAATGTATCACCCCTTTGTTATCTACGTATAGACACTAGCAACTTTTTATTTTTAGGTTACTTACTTAATAGTCCCAGCTGTACAATTCCCCTATATCCTAATATTTACTTATATAATTATAGTATTAACTTTTAACTCCCCTTCTTAGGATCCTTATTGCTATATAATCCTAAGATACTACTAGTATTATATATTTCCCTACCCCTTCTAGTATTATTATATATAATAGGTATTCCTGTTAGGGCCTTCTCTATTAGTCTATATAGGTCTTCTCTATAGGTAGTTAGGTACTAATCTTGCAGTAATAAGGCTATTAATATATAGTATTTG
>ML977666.1:41846-62185 GCA_010015725.1 Amniculicola lignicola CBS 123094 | reverse complement strand
CTTAGTAATCTCCCTTTTCTTATATAATTCTTAAAGGGACATAATATCAATTATAAGCCTCTTCTTATTAGTTGTGCTAAGTTTAATAAGGTAATTATACAGAGATTTCAAATCTGTGTATATTACAACTGGAATAGGGGGTAGATCTAGAGTTTATATAATCTAGAGAAGTATAGAACTTAAGGTAATAGTATTATTAAAACTACTAACTATGCTATATAGTTCACTAGTAAGTATACTTTATATAACTCTTTTACACTTAACAGAGTTCTAATATATAATATTCCTATAGATTTAGAAGTTATATAAGTTCCCAGTATTATATTCTTTAGCTAGAATAATAAGAAATCTGAGCTAAGAGCTGAGATCTTTGTTGTTAGTGAATAAACTATTAGTAAAAATGAATAGCTTTGTACGACGTAGATCTAGGGGAATAAACATTAAGCTATAATTATAGTGCTTAATTTACTATAGGATTTATGTATTCAAGGCTTTAATATCTTTATCCTTTAGCAGGACTATCTAGGCTGCAATAGAGAGGTTGAATAAAGCCTCTAGTTAATATACTAAAGTAATATACACTCCTCTTGCTCTCTAGGTAATATACTACTATATTATATCTAGAGATAAGGGGTTAATTACGCAAAGGTTCTTAGATTACCCTTTTTAGGTCAGTGTAACCTTGCTGTTAACTAGTACAATCTTCCTACTATTAAACTTAATAGGCTATTCACTTAATAGGATAGTTTTAGGCTTTACACAGAAGTTTACCTTTGCTAGTTCTTCTTCTTCCCTTTATATGAAAGCTAGTGTAATAATACTTAATATATTATTAGTCTATAGGCCTATAATACCAAAAATTATTATTCCCTTATTAGTAATTAAGAGATATAGATTATATAAGGAGTTGAATATTCATAGTTTATCCCTATAATAATTATAGTAGGTTTTAAACTAGTATAGGCCTAATTTAGCTGCTCTATATAAAGGTTATACAATTTGAAAAATTGTGTTAGGGGGAAGGTTATCCCTTATCTCTACTAGGGGTTTTATATATAGTATATAAAGTAGCTTATCTATAGCCTAGATATATACTTATATAATATCCCTAAGCTTAAAGTATATTCTATGCAAGGCTATTAGTAATAGTCCTACTACTAGGATAAGTCTCTAGCTTATCTACTAGATTATAGGTAACTAAGTAAGAATCTCTTCTTTCTCCTTATCTAAATAACTAGTAAGGACTAATCTAGACTTCTTATATAGCTGTGTACTCTTCCCTTTTACTTCCCTAACTATATAGAGGTTAAAGATATAGCCTTTATAAATAGTAGGGTTATATTATAGGATCTTAAAGGTACTATTTATAATAAGAGCCTCTATCTCTATATAATCTGATTCTTTAAATAGTTATCTAGGGGTTGTAATAACTCTATCTGTGTGAAGCTTTATAGCTAGGGTATAGTTATCCTACTCCTTCTATATAAGGAATACTTTATCTATATATTTATCTTCTTTATCTTTATATAGGGGTTGTACTTTCTATAGGTATCCTCTTATCCTTCTTAGGATAGTTAGTTCCCCTAGCAGCTTTTCAGAATTTTTAGCTTCTTTAGGCTCTTTATATAGTGCTTCAATAATAGGGTTCTTCCTTAGGCGTCTATGCTTCCTAGGTTTTAGAGCTTTAATTCGTGCAGGTGCTGGGGGATTAGGGTCCTTAATATCTAGTTCTTCTTTAGGTACTATATAATAGTATAGCTTAACTTGTATACACTATAGTTTAATAGGTCTATTTTCTAGGTTAATAGTAATATCTTAGCTATTAATACTCTTAATTTTGTATAGTCCTTCCTATCCTCTATATTCCCTCTAGATTATTACTTTAGAACTAAGTGGTAGTAATAGGATATTATACAAGCTTGGCCTATTGCAGGTATTCAATATATAATTAATATTCACTTTTGCCCTCTCTGTATACAGCATCTTTATAGCCTTCTTAACTACTTTAGCTTATACAGTAATATCTAGGGATAGTAGTAATATATTACTAATCCTTAGATATGCTCCAAATACTAGCAGTATTAGTACTAGGCCATTTGGGCCTGTAGTGTTATTTAAGGCCTTTACTACCATCTATAGGATAGCTTTATTATCTATATTATATCCTAGTTTAGTATATAGGATATTGTATATATAACGCAGTAGGGCGTATGTATATTCAACCTTTCTAACTACCTAGTAAGCTTCTACTAGTATCTACTTATATTCTGCTCCTATAATCTTTGTATAATTATAGAATTTATTAGAATTAAAGTTAGTTCCTAGGTTATATATAATATAGTCTAGTAGGCCTTAATATATATTAATCTAACACCTATAGAGTATATCCTAGGTGTCTTATATAGACATAGATTTAAGGAAGATTATAGCTTGGAATAATACATCTACATTAATAATATAGAGAATATCCTTTCCACCAATTTATACAACATCTATAACAATCTCATAGTTAAAGTTAATATTATCCTTAATACTAAATTTGAATTAGCGTAGTACTAGGTTGTATAATTAGTAGTAATAGCAGAATTTCTAGATTTCTTCTAAGGTAATATAGTTAACCTTATAGCTAGTATAGGTAAGTATTCTATAAAGCCTCTCTATATAAGGGTATCTAAAGTATTAGTATAGATGTTGAAGTTGTATCTCTATAAGGAATAATATAGTCTTAATCTTGCTAATATTAAAGAATAGATATCCCTACTTTTATATAATAGGGATAGTACTATTATCTTTGCATATAATTACATCTAGGGTATTATTATAGTATACTCCTAGTCTATCTACGTCTACAAGGTATAGGAGGAATAGGGTTAGTATATCTAGGATATAGTATATAACTATTCTAATTAGATTCTTGATTTATATAGTACCAATAGATCCTCTAGATCCTTAGCCACTAAAGCTGATATTAGCCAATCCTAGGGTCCAGTTAATCCTAGTTTAGGGGTACTCTTATATATATACCTCTAGTTATACCTTACCAACTATAGATACTATAGTAGCACCTATATCCTATAGTTCACCTTAGTATATTATACAATAATAGTTATCTAAAATAAATTAATTAGTAATATCCTACTTCTTAGTATTATAGATATCTTTACCTATTATATAGTAGAGATATAATGTTGTAGTTAGGAAGTTAACTACTTGTTTACTATCTTTAGGGTTATTATCCTTATTATTATTAAGATTCTAGTTACTAGCTTCTCCCTTAAAATCTTGTATATATAATGTAATATACTCCTCTAGGGGAGCTTCAGCATTGAATTACTTATATATAGCTATGTATTATTACTTTATATAATTTAGTTCTATACAAGGATAGTTTATAGACTAGTATCCTTCCTTATAGTATATAAAGCACTTTTTCTTCATGAACTCTATACAAAGGTCCCTTAGGGGTCAGCTTCGTCCCTATAAACGTTGGGATAGGAATCTACTATAGAAGTTAGATCTTAGGTAATTAGAAAAGTACTTTTAGTCTATATAGTATACCTCTCCTAGTTCCTAGAGATATTAGCCTATGTAGTAGTCTATACTAACTTGTAGTGCTATATAAAGGTTACTAAATAGTCCTTTATAGGACTAGTTATTAGAGAATATAGCTTGTTTAAATTCTAGTTATCCTCTGCAAGCTCGCATAACAGTAGTATATAGTAGTTAATCTCCTTAGAACTATATCTCTATTACCCTCTAGGTAAGTATAAACTTATTAATAAGCAGTTCTAATACTTTATACAGTATCTTATTAGGGTTCTCTTTTTAGTAGTATATAAAGGTCAATAATATCCAGTTAGTATAGTACTAATTATAATTAACTATTGTATTAAAGTAGGTATACAGGGTAGTATATAGGTACTTCTAGGTATAATTAGGTCTAATATTGTAAATATAATACATTGCTGTATAATCCTCTAAGATATTAGGGAAGATATTAGAGTACTATATCTCCTGTATATTAAGGCAGTAGTATAGGTTAATAAAGATTCATGCCTTATTAGCTAGTATATTATACAGTTTACCTATATAGTTGTTATATTTATTTTAGGCCTTTTAGAATACTACTATCTTTTTAGGTAGAAGCTTCTTATTACTATACTTATAGATTAGTAGGAGTATATATAGGCTATAGGTATTCTAGTACCTAAGTAGTTTATATAGGGTAGGCTGTAGCTAATAGTATAGGGATAGTTATCTTAGTAGGTATAGAATAGGTAATAGAGATAGTCTATAGGGTAGATTATATAGTAATCCTTAGGGTATCCTAATAGGGGTAGGTTTATATAAAGGTATAGAGGGTTTAGGTATATAGAGTTTAGGTGTATATAAAGGTACTATAAGTATAGTAGGTTAATAATTAAGTAGGATTATATTTATATCTCCTTGTAATATATTATACAGCTCTACAGCAGTATTATCTATTATTCCCTTTAGGCTGTATACCCCTTTCTTCTCTATAGTAATCTTTAGTTCCTATCTAATCGCACGATTTATCTGTAAGAAGTATTCTCTCTTCTATCCTCTAAAATCTTCTATAAAAGCTTATAGGGTATTCTCACCTATAGCAGTTATTATATAAAGGTTAATAAGTGCATATCTAGCGTATAAGGATAGTTAGATATTTAATAGGTTATTATCTATATCAATATAATCTGTCTAGTATTATAGTTACATAGCACCTCTTAACGTCTTCTTAGTAACATTAAGGCTTTCTACTATGTCTTCGTACGTATTAATATACTTAGACTCTTCCTTAGGTATATCCTTCTTATTGTCATTATTAGAGGTAGGCCGTAGGGTAGTTATATCAGGGGTTATATTAGGGCTTACCATTATAGTAATAGCGTTATTGTTATTTTATACTGTTAGCTTGTTTATATAGCAAGGTTTTCGTTTTGTACAATTCGCACTATCTTCCTACATACTAGTTTAGCGTATAATCTAATCTCTCTATTATATATACTAGTTCAGCAGGCTTAATAGGTAATAAAATAAAGGTCCTTATTAATTTACTAGGATAAGACTCTGTCTTTACTCTTGCTAATTTACAGTTGAAGTTAATTAACTACTAATATACCTAGTAAGTGAGTCGTCTAGGCAAGCAAGTCGTCTACCCCACTAACTTTTCGCGATGCCTCAACTTCTAATTGTTATGGCTCCACTACCTCAAGTGCAACCAACCTACCCTGAAGCAGATATTCTCCTTACTATCTCAGCTATTAATCAAGCCTAGTTTAAGACTAAGAGACGCGCTACTGCAGTATTTAACGTCCCCTAATCAACTATACGTGACTGACGTGCTAGTAGGCCTATATAATACAATTGCTAGCCCAACTTAAAGAAGCTTACTAAGCTAGAAGAGGAGGTAATTATTAGATATATACTTGACCTGGATTTACAAGGCTTTACACCCTCTCTAGGTACTATGCAAGAAATGGTAAATAAGCTACTTACTAAGCATAGTACTAGCTAGGTAGATAAGAAGTAGCCTAGGAACTTTGTTAACTGGACTGCAAGCCTTAAGATATAATATAATTAACTATATAATTAATAGAGAGCCCTCTATAAGGATCCTAATACTATTAAGGGCTAGTTTAAGCTTATAGTGTATATAAAGGTAGAGTATAGTATCTATAATAAGGATATATACAACTTTAATAAGGCTAGCTTCCTAATAGGCAAGATATTATCTTAGCTTGTTATTACTAGCTTAGAGAGACGTAGCTAGCCAAAGGCTATATAGCTAGGCAATTATAAGTAGGTTAGTATAATCTAGGGAATTAACGCTGCTGGGTGGCTGATCCTACTATTTATTATCTTTGCCAGCTAGTACTACCTCTCTGCCTAGTATAAGGGCAGCAATATACTATGCAACTGGGCTATTATAGTTAGTAATAACAGCTGGATAACTAACAAGATAGGAGTTAAGTAGCTGAAGCACTTTATTAAGCATTTAGAGGGCAGGAAGGTTGGGGTACGTTAGCTGCTTATCTTTAATAGCTATAAGAGCTATAACTTACTTAACTTTTAAGAACTCTATAAAGAGAATAATATCTTTACCCTCTATATACTACCTTATTTATTGCACCTCCTACAGCTACTTAATATAGGCTACTTCTTGCTACTAAAGTATATATATAGGTATTAGATTAAGAGCCTAATCTACAACAGTATTAATTACATTACTAAGCTTAAATTCCTACCTACCTTCTATGCTGCCTATAATTAATTAATTATAAAGGATAATATCTGTACAAGCTTTTAAGGCGCTAGCCTAGTCCTATATAATCTAGAGGCAGTAATATTAAAGCTTAATATAAAGCTTCGTATGCTAATACTACCTATGCTAGAGGTCACCCTATAGGAAGCTAAAACACCTAGTAACACACGCAAATTAGAGGCTTAATCAATAATAATCTGTGATCAGATACAGAGGCATTAGAGCTTATTACCTGCCTCTATTATTGTAGCGCTTAATCAGCTTAAAAAGGGTACTAAGGTGATAGTGCACTTAGTAGTGCTTATACGTAAGTGTATTACAAGTCTTAAGAGAGTAAATAAGGCTGCTACAGAGTATAAAAAGTATAAAAAGAAGTAGATTTAGAAGTAAGGTACCCTATCAAAGGCTGAGGGAGAGGATATTATTACTTAAAGGGAGGTTGAACAGCAGATAGAGGGGGAAATATGTTAAGGCAAGGTGTAATTAGGTGTAAGCCAGTAGGCTTCTATGCACTATACACGCTGTAGAGAGACTAGCTATAACTTATAAACGTGTTAGAAGTATGCTATAGATACTACTTAACCTAGAATAGCTGCTATATTAATATTATCTTGTTATATTATAAAGATAGACTACTATAAGTATTATAGAAGTTAGTAGGGTAGATAACTTACTTACCTAGATAACTCGCTTACTGGGTATATTAATTAGTATTAAATAGACTTCCTTCTATAAGGTATAATAGGTATATAATAAGGTACGTAAGCATAAAGGTGGAAATCTATCTTCTATATATATATATTGGTATAGGCTTAATAGGGGCAATGCTTAATTAGATTGTAGTATTATTCATATCTATCTAGATATAGCTGGGATAGAGGTTTTATATATAACCCCCTACTAAGCCTTTATATAGGCATTATATAATAAGATTATATAACTCTATATAAGGGTAATATATCACCCCTTTGTTATCTATATATAGATATAAACCTTAATACTAATAAGTATAAGTTTATTATTTTTAACCTATTAAACTATAAAAGTCTCTTTAGTATTCCTATACTAGGAAATAATTAATAATAGATTTATATCCTTATTTATAGCTTCTAGCTCTTTCTTTAAAATTTAAATAGTTAATAGTAAGATAGAGATTTTATTATAAAGAAAGAAAACTAACTCTAGATATTATAAGATAAGCTAAAAATAGGTAAAAGCCTAGACTTAGTAGAGGAAGAGCTAGTTCTTAGTATTAAAGAGGATAGGGTAATAGTATAGTAGCTCTAATAGTTATTATATAATAGGTTAAAAAGTATTAACGTAGATACTAAGTAAGTGGTGCAACTAAGTAAGTGGCGCAGAGAAAATTATATACAAAATCCAGCTTAGTAAGCAGTTCTATCTCTAGAACTACTAGGTAGAATTCTCTAAAATCTTTACTAGAGCTTTAGGTATATGCTAGCTATAATATTCTAAGATTACTAAGCTGTAGGATTAGTAATACCAGAGATACTAGAAAAGTGGGGGCTAAAAAGAATCTTTTCTAAATAGCTAGCTGCTTATATAAGCTAGATACTATATACTCTAGGAATATAATATATATATAGATGCAGCTCTAAAGTAAAATTTTTAGAGAATTCTACCTAGTAGTTCTAGAGATAGAACTGCTTACTAAGCTGGATTTTGTATATAATTTTCTCTACGCTGCTTACTTAGTTACGCTACTTACTTAGTATCTATGTTATAGTAAATATTAGATAATAAGAAATAGTATTAAAATATTTCCTTAGTAATTAGTAATAGAACTAATTAATTTTTAGTATATAAGCTATATATAGTATATATTTATATATTAGATCTATTTATTATAATTTTATAAACTAGTATAAAGAAAGATAAACTATACCTAATTACTACTATAAGAGAACCTAAAACTAAGATACTAAGGGAAGTTATATAACTAATAGTTCTAGTAAAAGCTATTAGTATAGACTTAACTATATAACTAATTATAAGGGTAACTAGTAGAGATAAAGATCTAGGACTAGATAGGGGATATAAAAGGGAATAACTTATATATTAGAGGTATCTAGCTAAAAAGAATAGTAGATAAGGAGCTAGAGAGGGACTAGGGAAAAGGCTAGCTAATATAGGAGGAGGGAATATACTAGTAGGCTAACTAAGCTAGAGTAATACTAAAGAGCTAGTTATAGAGAAACTTTAGAGTAAATTAGCTAGGTAAGTTTAGGGTGCCCCCCCCCCCCCCTTACTAGGATAGAAGGACCTATAGGTATATCCTAATACTAATAGCCCTATATAAAGCTATTATAAGTATTACTATAAGTATATAAACTAGATAATAAACCCCTATAGTTTAGTATATTTAACTTAACCTTCTCCCTTTAATATACTACTACCTAGTAATCTATTTAAACTCCTAAACTTAACTAGCCTATCCTACCCCTTACCCTATATTATTAAGTCCCTTACTACTCTATAAAAACTAACTAGACCTATAAGGTCTTTATACTATTTAAAAGAGAATAGTATAATTTAATACTTTAAAATATTATTTCTATATTTATATTTAAAAAAGTTAAGTTAGATCTATTTAAAAGAATAATCTTATATAGTTCTCTTATAAACTTTTAAGTATATTTTTATAAAGATTATATACTAAGTTTTAATATAGGTATAATTTAGATATAGGTACTAGTATATAAGCTATAGCTATCTAATAGTACCTAACCTTTAATATATTAGGTACTATTTAATACTATTTATACTATTTATACTAGATACAGAGTTCTATTTCTACTAGCTACCTTTATTTAATTATTCTTTTAGCTAATAGTATATCTTCTAGGGGATTATTTTGAGCACGCACTATTAAGTTACCTACCTCGCCCTCCCCACCATCGCTTACACTGAAAGCTCATAATTCACCATGGAGTTAACTGGAATGGATCCGGATACGGCTAAGCTGGCAATTGAGTTGCAGCTCGCGGATGCCAACGAAATCCTCTTTGAACTCAACGCAAGCGAAGATGCACACGCAGCCTTTGAGGCCATGAAAGCAACCTTCCAGGAAATTCTACAGATTTTGGAGGGCCAAGCCCTAGCAATGAACATTCTTAGGAATGATCGTGCTAGCCAGGTGTTATTGGAGAGGCTCATTCGAGAGGAGAGACAGGCGATCCGGGACCATAGCCTTGCGCATGAACTCGCTGGGCTTGGTCCCCAGCATCCTTCTGTCCCCGGGCAAAGCAAGAGCCAACATCCAGCATTGAGTCCCCTCAACTTTCCGGATTTGTTGTCGCCATTTACTGATGCCGATTCCGATGATTTTATAGCCACTACACTGGATGACACCCAGTCATTTGCTTTCTTGGAACAAAGTTACGGCGGGACTTTCAAAGTAGCCGACGAACCCAAGAGCAACGCCTCGGGACCTTCCGTTCAAGTGCCATTCAAAGGCAAAGGCAAAGGCAAAGCTAAGGATATGAATGCTGCACACGAACATACAACTCACATCATTTGTGTCGCTTGCATGGATCGGTACGCTCGCTTCGACGCACTAGAGCTTGGTTGCAAGCGCGAGGGTGACGCGACTCATCATGCCTATTGCCGGGCCTGTCTCATCGACCTATTCAAAGCCAGTCTCTCAGATACTACGCTATTCCCACCTCGTTGTTGCGGTGTACACATCCTGTTATCCACCTGTGTTCATCTGTTTCCGCCGGACCTAGTGCAGCAGTATAAGCAGAAAGAGGTGGAGTTAGCTACACCGAACCCGACCTATTGTAGTAATAGGTACTGTGCGAAGTTCATCCAACCTGAAGATCTCATGGCCGATGTTGCGACTTGTTCGGCATGTAACGCGAGTACTTGCATTATGTGCAAGAATCCGAGGCATAAGGGGTTGTGCCCAGAGGATCCGACAGTGCAAATGTTGATGGATGTCGCAAGGGAGAAAAGGTGGCAGAGATGTTATAGATGTCGAACTATGGTCGAGTTACTTGTCGGGTGTTACCACATGCAGTAAGTTCTATCCCAGTAGTACGGACTAGACCTGAGGCTGATTGAACGTACCGATGTCCATGCGGTGGCCAATTCTGTTATGCATGTGCAAAGCCTTGGAAGACATGCTCATGTTCTCAGTGGGATGAGAACCGCCTCCTTCTCAATAGTTCAGATGCCGATGCCCCCGCCCGCCGGGTCGCAATGCCAGAAGAAGAAGAAGTGCCTGAAGCAGACCCAATCATTGACATCCAAGAGGACCTTCAGTTACGACTTGCCACTGTGGCCAATGGTTTCGCTATAACAGCCGAAGGGAAAGAACCAAGCGAAGATGGTGGTGCTGGTATTGGTGGATGTTCCCATGGCTGGCAACGTATCTATGGCAAGAATGGCGAGCTCGAGTTGTGTGGAGTTTGTCATTATCGGCTGAAATTTGTTAACATTTGCACGGTGTGCGAGACGAAGGTTTGCAATCGCTGTCTCAACAACCGCTTGTGAGTGGGTTATGAATTTTCATTGACGGGCTGTTGATAAATGGTGGGAGGCACAAGCCATAGAGACGGCAAGAAGGGTGCTTGGTGAGCACCCCACCACCTATTTCAGAAGCAAAATTGCGTCTCATCCCTCTTGAAAGTGGTAACCCTTCAATATATTTGAGAAGGTCCTTCTGTTGGAAGGTGCTCAGAAGTTGTCAGTTTTTAATCTCGTACCCTGTACCCCACGATGCCTCCGTAGCGGATGTATTACGATCACAACCATACTTGTCGGCAACCTGAGTATAATTGATCGATTTTCTTAGCTTCAGCAATCCTAATAAGGCTAGCGCGTCGCTACACCTATGGCATGGATCACGTGAAAACTTATTGTATTGCGAGGACTGGCGCTAATAACCCGTTGGGGTATTACGGTGCGTGGTTGTCGTAATCGACTGATACGCGCTAGCCTTTTATGCGCCACCATAAGCTTTGGCATGATCCGCTTGTGCCATTCCAAAAAACACCGTTCGCAATGCAAGTATTAGTGTCGTCCTCGCTGTCGAACGCTGCGGACTACGTGCTGATGTATTCCTAACTTTCTGCATACTTTCGCTCACTTATGTTTCTTCCCGATCTAACTTTTACGGGTGTTTGAAAGTTCCACTCTGCTTGGGTGTCTGTGGACGATGTTGATGCTACAAAACTTATTTCGCGTGCCTTTCTCAACGAAAACCGTATTGTATGTCTCGGCCATGTCCAAGATAGATAAAACCATTTGCACTAGACCTCTATTTCCATCATCGGCTATTCCATCGAGGTCGCTTCTATGTGCGGCCGTGAGAGCTAAATTGAGATGCTCAGGGTTGACAAACGTGTATTTAATTTCTTTTTGAGCAGATTCAAGTGACATCACTGCAACAGCTCGCAGATCCATCAAGGTCACCTTCAGCGAGCTATCGTCTTATTTATTATCACCATTCGGTCAGTTTTATCATGCTATAGATCCCTGATGTTGCTGTTTGGTGGCGCCAGAGGCTAAGAACTGGACCATCCATGGCACTAACCAAATCCGGGACCTTGCGAATACCAACAGAGGGAACCCTCCAGAATCAGATTAGCGTAGGACAGTCTGATCTTCACTGAAAGCACGTGATGTGGTGTTGGTGAGAGTAGAAAAATATTTTGAACCCTATTATAATATGCGCATAAATTTGGAGCACATCTTCCTACGTAAATTTACCAATCAAGTTCTTTAATTACTCTTGTGCATGAATCTTGCTTCCGGCTCCAATCATAAATGCCTCCGCGATCTTTGAACGCTATTTCATCCCAATAGACACTCTCAAGAGCATTTTGTACACCGACTTCCAGTATAGGACCAGATGGTGCACGGCCATCACGGTCTAGAAACCTCATATATTCGTCAAGTATGAGGTAGGACTTCGCCATGAGCAGGTTGCTCTCCGCAACAAACGACTTTTGCCGATTGTGTCGCGCACAGAAACTCTGGTACTCTTGATCCGTTATCGTGAACTTCCGGCCGTCTCGGAGAGTATCACTTGAGTCATTTTCACCTGCGACTATCAGCACCTGGAAACACTTCCAGCGGAACGGTTGGAGAGCATCGATGTGTGTGTTCAGGTCTTCCTCGTAGTTGAGCCGGCAAACCACAGTATTTATCTTGAACTTTATGCCGTATTTCCTGCACCATGATCCAATTCTGTATAGCTGTGATACCTGGTCACCCGACCCTCTACCAATCTCGATATTTGTCGCTTCATCGAAGGAGTCGCAGGAAACCGCCAAAATATCGATGTTCGACCCATGCTTCTCGAGGAAGCTCTCTTTGACTAGACTCCCATTGGTGACTACGGAGACTGATTCCAGATCTAGTTCTTTCTTGCAGAAGTCGATCATCTCACCAAGAAATTTGTTGTAGAGGAAAGGCTCTCCACCAGCAAAGTTGATTTTTCGCATGCCCGCTCTTTTGAGTAATTGTAAGCCCCTCTTAGCCTTGCTGGGTTGCTCCATGTACGATGTGGTGGCAGTATGGAAGCAAAATCCACAGGCCTTGTTGCAGCGACGCGTAAAGTGATAGTTGACTGCCACTGGGCATGTTCGGCGAGGAGAGTAGTAGAATTTGAACAGGGCTGCAATAGCAAGCGCCAACGTAATGAAGTATGTAATGAAGTTCATTGTTGGAAAATACGAGTTTCGATCCACAAACAAGACACCGGAAAATGTAAGCTTCTTGAATGAGATGCTGAGAGTGTCTGGGGAGCTTTATAGAATGGCCGCATATGATGTTACACGAACCCCGCTCCAATGCGCTTGGAGAGCCATCCTTCATCTCCTTGTCCAGTTCTAGCCAGCACCATCTCAAGTTACATGGCATGATGGATTCTGTCATGGAATCAATTATATTTATTATTGGTAATAACTGCTCTTAAATATGCTTTGATGCGGTGCTAACTGGGACAAGGGGCTCCCGGGTCTGGGAAGGGAACACTTTGCAAAAGGCTTTCGGAAGAATATGGGTTCAGCCATCTATCTGTTGGCGATTTGATGAGAGGGCTTTTATCTTCACCGAGTGTCGACACAGAATTCATTGATAGTGTTAAAAGCGGGAAATTGGTATCCGTAGAGGCGCTCGCGCCAATACTGAAAAGTCAGATTGAGAAAGAGAAACAAAGGGGACAGACAAAAATCCTGGTAGACGGATTTCCGAGGAGATTGGATCAAGCAGTGCCTGTGGAGGCACTGGTCAGTTTTCTCCTGAAGTTTGGTGCAATATACTAATTCTGGTAGATTGGGAGTCCGGTACTTGTCCTATTTTTTGACTGTCCAGAGGGAGTAACCGAGAAGCGCTTCTTGACCAGAAATCTTTCTGGAAGAGAGGCGGACAATGACTGGATGTTCAAGAAGAGATACCAAGAGTTCACGCAGTTAAATCCCGATATAGTGGATCATTACCGTACGAGGGGTATACTGCTTTCGGTTCGTTGCATGAAACACACTGTTAGCTTATATTCTGATTTTAGAATAGATTGATACCAGCGGTGAGACTGAAGCATCTTATCAAAAGCTCAATGATGCTTTGAAGGCAACAGAGGTATGGAGGTCGTTGGCGGCATTGCTCTGAATTCCGATGTCTCTATATCCGTGGAGAGGCATTAGCTTGTTGAAATTCTGAGGATGTGATCTGGTTTAGTTGGCATTTCAGGTAGTAAACAAAAGTGATACTTTGGTAAATGAACTCCAAGCCAGTTATGGTTAGTGTGGTGATGCACGGATCACAATTACCAGCCCCAAATCTTCAACCTCTGAACGGACTTTCAGTACCTCCGCTCATCACAAATATCTACCGTAGCTCAAAACGGGTGAGTCGGCACCGTACAAGTCTAGTTATAGATAATAACAGCATGACAACAGAACTGTCAATGATATCACGAGCCTTCCCGACAATATCCTGCCTCCTAGAGGTGGAGCGAAAATTCTGTTCCCTTGCGGTGCCAGAATTGACATCAAGCAATGGAAGCCCTCCCTTCAAAAATATTCAATCGCTCGGCCGGCAAATGATACATGACGTGTATTACGATCGATCGAGCAAGCTCTCTTCAGGAGGCGTTTGGGTGAGGCAACGAAATGGACGATGGGAGGCAAAGGTCAAAAAGGGTGGCAACTATACCAATTCGAGATTTGAGGAGCTTTCTGATCCTCAGGGTATCTCACAGTGTGTAAAGGACCTCACGGGGGTCAGATGCACAGAACAAGAACATTTTGGGCTCCAGCGTATAGCAACCCTTACCACTGCACGGAAAACCTGGATGGCCGACAATGAGTTTAAGATCGTGTTGGACACGATGGATTTTGGTCACAGCGTTGGCGAGGTTGAATTACAGCAGCAGACAACTTTTACGGCCACAACGAGTTTGTTTGTTGAACAACAGAAACAGAGAAAAATGCAAGAGATGGACGACAGGATTGCAAAATTTATGGAACAATACTCATGGGCATTTTGTCGAGGGGTACCGAAGGGGAAATTGACAGCGTATTTCGAGCGTAGCGGTACCTAGTGTTCAGTATACGTGTTTCTGTCGTTCGTCGCAGTCGCACCCATCCTATTCCCTTTTCCTGGGACGGATTCTAGCAGTGCATGGATAGGAAAATAACTGAAGACATTTCAGTTATACGTCACACTAATAGGGGACTAGCCTGCTCAACGTAAAGTCTCCCCGATAGCGATATTAAAGGAAAGCCTGGGCTAGAAGCTTACCAACCTGGACTACTATGATTTTTATTTGTTTTATTTTCCTCGAGTGCTGGACGGTGCCATGCTTCCAGCGTGTGTGAGAGAGCAAAGTTGGTGAGAAATGTGGCTTGTGAATGTGGCAGTGGTTCACCACTACAATGGCACACCAAAACCGGTATCAAAGGCTGGTAGAGGTGTAGGTGGACTGCTTCCCGTATCAGTAAGTGCAGCAGATGGTGGGGGACATGTGTTAAACCTTAATATCAAGAAAGGCATGCCGCTGCATCCCCCTTGGCGGGGGTGGGAAAGCATATGCTTCGGCTGGGCCTTTTTGCCAACGGATCAGGTGCGAGTATGAATGAGGTGAAATTACTATTAGACAACAAGAAGATGGAAGTGTAAAAAGACTAAGACGTAGCTAAAAAGCAGAAAAGCTCGGGCGTAGAAGCCGATCGAGTGCTCACCATCGCTGCAGGCTAAGTCCAGGTAGCCAAAAGTTAGAGCTGGTCATGGTCTCCAATAATTCCAACGCCTCTGAATTAGGGGCATGGCTACTCTAATCACTCCAGTTCCTACCAACCTCAAAGCCGTGACGACAGGCTTGCTCAAAGCGCTTCAGAGCGACGATCAACGATTTGCACTTGATTGGGCCATTTGTCGTAATCGGGTGTCTGCTGTGCCACATGGCTCACCTTATCATCCGTTGATCTGTGAAATCCCTGATCTTGCACTCCCACACCTCTTACTTGCAGCGAATCAGCGAGCCATTGTGAATCTAGAATAGAGCCGATCGAAAAAGCCGACAATTAGAAGGCTGAAGGAACAGTTCTTCGATAACCTATAAGTTCTCCCCGTGGGTCAACTTTCTCCGCTTTCTCTCTCCTACCAACTCCAGTCTATTTGAAAGTGTGGTAATCTCACCATGGCAACTATCCAGGGACTTCATTCTATGGACGGCCTTCGAACAGCTGAACAGATTCAGCTCCTCGATTTGGTCGACTCACTTCGTGCCGAAGGATTAAGTGAGTTCACTGCCCTGCCTCAGCTGATTGTATGCGGGGACCAATCAAGTGGCAAGAGCTCCCTGCTCGAAGCAATTTCTGGAGTCCCGTTCCCACGGAAGGACAATCTTTGCACACGGTTTGCAACAGAGGTTATCTTGCGGAGGGCTACCGGCTCCGAAATTAGAGTCTCATTAGTATGCTTCTCGACTTGTTTAGTGGTAAGATATTTATGCAACACAGGTGCCAGGGAAAAGTCGATCGTCAGCCGATCAAGGCCGGCTTTGGCAGTTTCGACACGAGGTCACCTCCCTCCAGGACTTCGTTGCCCTCTTTGAGCAGGCCAAAGATGCCATGGGTCTTTTATCAGTCGGTGCGAACGCCTTCACTGAAGACATTCTACGAGTTGAGATTTCCGGGCCGACACAGCCTCAGCTCACTATCGTTGACCTCCCCGGTTTAATCCATTCGCATAACAAACATCAGACCGAACATGACGTTGAGTTGGTCACGAATCTCGTTGCCAAATATATGGCCAACCCAAGGAGTATCATTCTCGCCGTCGTGTCTGCTAAGAACGACTTCCCGAACCAAATTGTAAGATGGTTCGGCCCAGGTACCCTGTAGAAGCAGTAGTTCACATTACACAGGTGCTCAAACGGGCTCGGGAAGTTGATCCTCAAGGTTTGCGGACTCTCGGTGTTATTACGAAGCCAGATCAGCTCGTCAGTGGCAGTGATGGCGAGAAGACTTTCTTGAGTCTTGCGAGGAATGAACAGGTTGAATTCAATCTTGGCTGGCATGTTGTCAGAAACCTCGACTCCGGCGACAAGGACCAGGATAGAGATGCCATAGAGACGCAATTTCTGGCAGAGAGCAATTTCAGGTCCCTTTCTGCCACGAATCTTGGTATTGCGCACCTTCGCCAGCGGCTGAGCGTTGTTCTTTTCGAACAGATTAAAGCTGAGCTTCCACGGCTGATCGAGGACATTGAGACTGGCATATTGAGCTGTCGGCGTGGCTTGGAAAAGCTAGGCCCTGCTCGTGTAACGCTTGATGATCAGAAAAGATTTCTAGTTGATTTGAGTGGTGATTTCCAGTCGCTTTGCGACGCTGCTACCAAAGGAGATTACGAGCACGAATTTTTTGCGGACCAGTCTCTATTTGACCGGCGCCTCTCAGCCATGATCGCGAACAGAGGAGTAGAATTTGAGGAAGAGATTCGAACGGAGGGAGCACGGTGGAAGATTGTGGAGGGTGGCAGCAAAAAGAAAAATCACCCCACTCGAGCGGAGGCGGTGGAAGAAGTGCGCAAGTTGTTGAAGAAGAGTCGCGGTCGTGAAGTAGAACCCCCCCCCTCCCCCAGGTTTTCGATACGTACACTAATTTCTTTAGCTGCCAGGGCTCCCAAATCCACTGCTAGTTGGCGAAGTCTTTCGCGAATATAGTCAGCCGTGGGAAGGCTTGGCGCGCCAATACATCGAGGATGTTTGGAATACAACACAGAGTTTTGTGGAGCAGGCGCTGCAGCACTTGACAGACGCCACGGTTAGCGATGCTTTGCTGAGGCACGTGCTTGATCCTATCATGGATCAGAGGTTGACATTGGCGTACGCCAAACTCGATGAACTCCTGGCAGTTCACAAAGAACATCCCGAGACAAGAAATCATTACTTTACAGACAGATACAACGCCCTCCAGCGAAATCAATCGGAGGCTAAGACTACCAAGGTGCTTGAAGAAGCATTTAAGAAGAATGGTGATATGGGTGCACATGACATTCCGCATCTCTTGATACTGTTGCGTAAGAGTACTGAGGCAGATGCAGACCTCGCTGCTGCCGAATCCACGTTCAATGCAATGGAGGCATTCTACAAGGTACGCTAAACCTCTATGTGCCACACCCCACTTACTTAATTATTTTTAAATTAGGTCGCGATAAAGTTGTTCATTGACAATGTGCCCAACTTGGTCGTTCGGGCGATCATTGCTTCCCGCCTGCCAACCATCTTTTGTCCCAAGTCAGTCTTTGCGATGAGCCCTGACCTAGTAAAGAAAATCGCATCGGAGCCAGAAGACAAAACTCTACGACGGCAAGAAATCAGCGATAAGCTTATGGCCTTGGAAGCTGGGAATGACCTGTGCAAGCAGTACGCACTACGTGTGACTTCGGGTTAGTCCATCTTGATACTGGTGCGGGATTGTCACTGACAAACACAGTCCTGCCACTTCTCAGACAAATGAGATCTTCTGCTTCATTGTCGACGACATCATCACTTGTTAGTGTAGGGTTGGCAGAAGAAACCCCAACAGGCGAAGAATCAGAATCTGATTAGAGAGCTCTTGATGGGTAGATAAGACCTCGCTTCTAGAGAAGAACAAATATTGTATTGCTTGCTATAACACTCCAGTTGCGACCGACCTCTCAAATCCAAGAATTTCCCAAGCACGAAGGTGGCACGCGGTGGGAATAGGAGCGGAACTAACGCGCCAAGCGGCGGCAACAAAGGAAGCTCTGTAATCAGTAGGCGACGTGTGACATCTTTCGGCGATGGTAAAGGCAGAGAAGGCGGCGAAGGGCGATGTCGAGATCCTGGTTTTGTTTGGGCTGAGGAAAGTACCTTGCCGGTACTCCGTTGGAAGAGAAAGACCCAGTTTGATACTTGTTACAGATGTCTGACAATATATGGTTGAAAATTAATTCATGCCAAGCCTCTGTGAGCCGTGCTGCCAGAACAATCGAGTCCTTACCCATCCCTCACTCTCCACTCTCCATCCACATGGCAGGAGATTCAAAGAAAGATTAGAAGCATGGACAAGCGGAACAGATACCACGAGAAGGACGAGCAGCCGAGGTTGAGGGGCATGCAAGAAAGACGAGGAGCAACAAGGAGTAGGGGAAAAAGCAGCGCGAGGAGGGACGCAGAAGGGCTGAATAAGGGCGGCTCACCATAGAGAAGGAAATACGCGAGAGAATAAGACAATTGAAGCAAACAACCGCTGCAAAATGAACACAAGAGACAGCACGAAGAGGGAGGGAACAATAAGGATATGTAGCTAGAGAGCAACTACACAGAGAGAAGAATATAACTATCCTTACCTAGGCTAACTACAAAGTAGAGGAAAAGTGAATAGTATAGGGTAGAAATCTTCCTTTAATTATCCTTAGTATAATATTTCTATATATTAAGGATATAGGATTTAGAGAAAGATTTAGAGGAAATATTATTAGGCTAGTAAATAGGTTAGAGTTAAGTTAGGGTTAGGTTATATCTATATAGATAGGAAAACTAAAACTAAAACCTTATTTTTTAAGTACCTTATCTAATACTAGATTAGATTTTCTAAATCTTTTATATATTAATCTCTATTAAATAGACTTTAATATATACTATAGATAGGTAATCTATCCTAATATATATATATAGAGGATATAATAGAGTAGTATATAATTAGGGGTTAGTCTTATTTAAAGTAGTAAATAGGGGGTAGTTAGGTTAAGGTTAGGTAAGCTTATATAAGACCTAGACCTAACCTTAACTCTAACCTATTTTTTAGTCCTTATAATAGGTTAGGGTTAGCTTATATAAGACCCCTCTTAACTTAGCTATAATAAAATACTATAATATTAATAAGGCTATTAATTATAATATTAATTAATATCCTAAAGGTACCTTAATATTAATTAATATCCTATATTATAGTATTAATATTAATTAATATCCTAAGGTAGATACTTTAATTACTAACCTATTTTATAACCTAGTACTTAGATTACCCTAACTTAACTAGGCTAGTAAATAGGTTTATAGTTCCTATTAATAGGTTAGGGTTAGGTTAGGGTAGTCTAAGTACTAGGTTAAGGTTAGGGTTAGGTTATATAGACTATATATTAAGGTAGGTTAGGGTAATCTAAGTACTAGGTTATAAAATAGGTTAATAATTAAAGTATCTACCTTAGGATATTAATTAATATTAATACTATAATATAGTATATTATTTAATCTTAATACTATAATATAGGATATTAATTAATATTAATACTATAATATAGGATATTAATTAATCTTAATACTATAATATAGGATATTAATTAATATTAAGGTACCTTTAGGATATTAATTAATATTAAGGTACCTTAGGATATTAATTAATATTATAATTATTAGCCTTATTAATATTATAGTATTTTATTATAGCTAAGTTAGGGGGGGTCTTATATAAGCTAACCCTAACCTAATATATAGTCTATATAACCTAACCCTAACCCTAACCTATTTTAAGGACTAAAAAATAGGTTAGGGTTA
>ML977666.1:5464-39991 GCA_010015725.1 Amniculicola lignicola CBS 123094 | reverse complement strand
CCCCCCCCCCTTAGTAGGATAGAAGGACCTAGGGGTGTATCCTAATAATTAGGATCCTCTATTACTATAAAAAGCTTCAAAATAGAGTTATAAAATACTAATATTTACCTTCTATAGGTATACGAGATACTATAAACACCTGCTAAAGTAACACTGCTGAATATACCTAGAAATACCTGTAATCTTTTGCCGTGAGATTGCAGGCAACTAAACAGACCTGGCTGAATCGATTCTCCGTGGCGCATATCTCAGGTGGATCCGCCTCCACCGCTAGGAGCACCTACCACCCCCCCCCCCAGCGTGAGATTCTGAATCTCGCAACCGAACAGCCTCTCAAGTACTTGGGACGAAGCTGAAATACGCCAATGCTTGGATATCAGCTGTCCAAGTGTATACGAGCGCCTCACCTTGGCGAGATTCCTTTGGCTGGAAAAGTATGCATATTCAGCCCGATTGAAATCTGGCCCGGTATAATATCAATACATAAATCATCTGGAAAAGCTGAAGTCGACATATCCTCGATCGTTCTACCTCCAAACTCAAGATGACTGATAGCGACGACCTGGCAGACTTTTACTGGCGAGGTTACTTTCGACTGATAAAGAATGAGTTCCTCGGCGATAGCTTCAGCGTTGGGACCGACCGAGTTGTTCTTGTTTCCTCGTCTCAGTCTCGTGGCATCCCGGCGTCCAAATTTGTTCCACTGGCGGCAACGAACAGGGCACTTTACAACACTGTTGGGTTCCTTCAGCGTCTAGATGACTCCCCTATATACTTCCGTACTCAAGATTATGACTATTTTGAGATGCTGGAGCAGTACATGAACTACTTGGTTCCTGTAAGTCGGCCTGATTGGTTTGCGTTCCGGGATATAAGCTAAAAGTTCCATAGACGGGAGGCGACCACAGTGAGGGAGCCGTTGCAAATGAAGCTTTGCTCAAAAATCTGAAAAGCGAGAAAGCCAAAGAGTTTCGAGACACGCGTAAGGCAGCCTTCAAAGAATATCGAGAGGATGAGGATCCCAACAAAGAAGAGTTTTCTATTTGGGTCTCCAAATACTTCTCGTCCCTGATTGACGCCGAAGCCGAATCGGCTGCTGCGTTCGGGAACTGGATAAAAGCGTTCATAAAGATGGCTGGGCCACTTGGGGCAACGTATGGGAGAGATATGGCGGGTTTGGACATTATCCACATTGCAACCGCAGCTTCACCTGGGTAAGAAGTGACTTCCCTCGGAGATTAGTTAGTGAAACTCACGTGGAGCAGGTTTGTCATGCTTGCGAAGAACATGCAGGTTCCGGAAATTCGTCCCCTGATAGATGCCGAAAAGGCTGGTAACGTGCAGCCGGCGGCGGTGGAACCACTGCCGGTAGAATGCTCGAAAGTTCCAGAATATGGGCTTGACGCCAGCTATCGAAACAGTATGGATGAGTGGGTGCGACAATTTGACTCTGTTCCCGACAACGTCCGCGAGGTGGCCCATGCAACCAGTGACGAGCTCAAATGGTCGGAGTTTGGGCATGACGAAAGGACAGTACAAGGAAGCGCGAGATATGGATTATTCCGGTTCAAGGCTTCGCACTCCAGCGCAAAAGACTGGAAGAGGAGTTCTCTGAGTCTCAAGACCACTTCCATGAAGTTCAGCTTCATCTGGAAGGAGAGTCAATTATTCAACGTCGAACTGGGGGCGGACTGGGACATTCCAAACGTCAAAGGGAAGTATCCAGCTGACTGGAGGCCGTCCACCATGCCGAAGCTAGACACTGAGTACCTTCGGATTACGCAGCTCCTCTGCGCTTCTGGTGTGGGATTGACCGTAGAATTTGACGAAACGGCAAAATACGAGTTCGACGAGGAGCTCAAGAAGCAGCATTCAACGTCTGGTGGTGGTGGATTAAGCATCAATGTTTTCTCATTCTCTGGAAGCTTCGGTGGTAGTGGAAGCGATGGAAATGAGACGCACACTGTAAACTGGCAACATCATTCTGGAAAGCTTACGTTCCGAACGAACGCAATTTCTGGAAACTGTACCCTTTTGGCTGTGGTCGGGAAGAAGATGAAGTGGTGGGACGCAATCGCGAAAGCGCCTCCAGCGGATGGGGATGAGGCTTAGGTTAGGAGACTAGGGCAGTGCTTGATTATCTAATCAGCCTTTATATTCCAAAACGATACGAGATAACCTTCAGCTGGCATTCGATACCGTATCTGCGGTTCAGCTGGGGCTGAAGCTGAAGCATGAAAAATGCAACTGACATCTTCCTTACCTTGGCAATTTGATCTAGACTGCCTCTGCATCCTCTTGGTAATGTGCTACTGACCGCATCTTCCCTTGCAGTCAAGAAGAAGTCCTTCGATATGAACCTTGAGGATCTTTGACACTTCCAGTCAACTTCAGGTCTATTAGAGGCACAACCGCTTCGTACCAACAATGCAAAGTTCAACAAGTCTTCCAGATTCCAGGAACACATTCGACGAACAACAGCTCAAGGACCTGCTTAATGGAAGAGTTCTAGGACAGAAGACAACGAGAGAGTGGCCTCCGCTAGCCCGCCCTCCGAGGTTCCGTCCAATAGGATGGCCGGATCCTCCAATCGTGGGATTCCCACCGCCGATTCTGTTTCCAGGAAAAATTGAACCACCGAGACCGACTATCCCGCCGGATCCATTGACGCTGCTTAAAGCTTATGCGGACGCGTTGAGACCGTCTTTGACGATCGAAAACGATCTGTCCCGTGTCAATCAAGCAGTATTCATCACGACACCTCTGCAATACGGTATTCCGGCATCTGTATACCCGCCGGAGTTCATCAATGACGCTGTGTTCAAGCTTGCGGATTCAATACAAAGTGGCATCTCACCAGCCTTCAATATTGGAGGACCTAGCTATGTTGGATATCTGAGCAGGTGAGTGATATGATGGCTGCTGCTGCTGTTATTTTGGAGCGGACCCAATTGACCACTCCCAGTTACGTTGAGAACATCGGGGAACTTCCGCCGTTAGTTAAGGAAGCTCGAGAGAATTATCTGGTCGCAAAGGCAGCGTCAGAGGCAGAGTATGACAAAATGTTCGCGAAATTCAAGGAGGTGTTTAGTCTAAATCCGCAACTCCAACTGACAGAATGGATCGAAAAAGACACCGGACGCGATTATCGCGATGCAGTTGCTGAGCGAAATCGATTGAGCGATGCGTTTAGCAGACTCCAAGGAGCAAGCCTAAGCGCCGTGATTAAAGCTCGAGAGATGTTGGATTCCGCCCAAGATAGAGATTCGTCTACGGAAGGGTGAGTTAAGTCTACAAGGATCTTGGAAGAAGAATTCTGATGGAGAACAAAAGCAATATGCCCTGCGCCCTCCGTGATCTTGACAGAAGTTTGGTCCCATCTGGAGATGCTGGAGTCCTGTATAGACCTCTGCATTATCTTGGCGGGTTCAATCTTTCATCGCGACGATGGATCGATGAACACGGAGAGGCTGCCACATCACCTCGAAGGATCCAGATCGATCTCCTCGGGGCAAACAACATGACTTGGAAAAGTCTAGGATTCCCTCAACTTGACCAGGAATCTCCCGTAGCTGCCGATCTGAGAAAGTACTTCGGCAACGGCAGTCTGACCATCCGGTGCACTGGACTCGCAAGTTTTGACGTGTTTCGTGGACTGTGGAACATTGACGGCTTCCGTACCATCTTGCCGCCGCTATTTCCTTCGGCTCCAGAACGCTTGAAGGAACCTGTATTCAAGACCTCAAAGTTCCTGGTAGGATACGATGTCGAAGTTGTGCTGGAACTAGACGCGCTGTTTCTGGAGGCTCTCGATAGTCCTGGTGCAGATGGCAAATACCAAGTCTTCCCGGATCTTTTTGGGGATATTCCGTTCAATAAAAGAGAGGACACGACAGGAAAAGTGGTGCTGCATGCGGGCTTGGGGTCGAACAACGCGTATCCGGTATTGCTGGCCTTACTTGCGGAAAAGGTTTGAGTGTACAAATCTCTTTAGTCCCATAGCTTACCTAGAAAGAATATAAGACTGTATTGGTTTATATACCTAGATATTTTTATACACCTACAGTACTATTACTATTCTTATTAAGGGTAAGCTTCTTACTTTTCTAATAATATAATTCCCTTACTATAATATACTCTACTAGTTATTATATAGTATTATAATTTAATAAACTAGTATAAGGATAGATAGACTCTACCTAATTATTATTATAGAAGGCCTAAAACTAAGATACTAAGAAGAAGTTATATAATTAATAGTTCTAGTAAAAGCTTTAAGTATAAATAGGCTAGTAAATAGGTTTATAGTACCTATTAATAGGTTAGGGTTAGGTTAAGGTAGTCTAAGTACTAGGTTAAGGTTAGGCTAGTAAATAGGTTTATAGTTCCTATTAATAGGTTAGGGTTAGGGTTAGGGTTAGGTTATATAGACTATATTAGGCTAGTAAATAGGTTTATAATTCCTATTAATAGGTTAGAGTTAGGTTAGGGTAGTCTAAGTACTAGGTTAGGGTTAGGGTTAGGCTATATAGACTATATATTAGGGTAGGTTAGGGTAATTAAAGCTTAGGGTTATAGTTGGGTTAGGGTAATTAAAGTACTAGGTTATAAAATAGGTTAGTAATTAAAGTATCTACCTTAGGATATTAATTGATATTAACACTATAATATAGGATATTAATTAATATTAAGGTGCCTTAGAATATTAATTAATATTAAGATATTAAGGTACTTTAGGATACTAATTAATATTATAATTAATAGCCTTATTAATATTATAGTATTTTATTATAGCTAAGTTAGGGGGGGTCTTATATAAGCTAACCTTAACCTAATATATAGTCTATATAACCTAACCCTAACCCTAACCTATTTTAAGGACTAAAAAATGGGTTAGGGTTAGGGTTGGGTCTAGGTCTTACGTAAGCCAAGCCAACCCTAACCCAACCCTGACCCATTTGCCACCCCAGGTGCCACTCTACAAATCTCACTTAGCGGGCGCTTCGCTGCACAACCCACCCTATTTCTTCCAAGGTTGTTGGTGGTTCACTCCTTCATCCCACCCACTCATCTGGCGCCCTCATCTCGCGCCCTCAAATTGGCCCCCCATCTCGCTCCCTCATCCTGTTCCCTCATCCCGCACATTTACTTCATCAATGTTCTTCTGTCGTCTTGTATTCCGAGTACGTTTCCACCAGCTTGTATCTCGCCCCAGCGGTAGAATCAGAATGGCTTCCACTATTGTCGGCAGGTCCGGTCGCATCTACACTCTGGGTGAAGTGCTACGGAAGCACCCCCTTGACTCCAAATTCAATCTCATCAAAGCCGAGTACGTTTTTCACACAGTCTTCCTCCACCAGTTACCCAGTCATGCAGATGTGCTGACCTGTCACTCAGATCAGAGGGCATGTCTTTCGTGTTGAAACGCGTACCAGCACAATTCTACGACATTTCCCAACGCATCGCTGATGATGTTGCTGGCGGCTCTTCTCATTTGCGCGTGCACGTAGATTGTAACAAAGACGATCACATTCTTGTCTACCCCTACTTCAGAGATACCATGCTTGCTCTCTTTCAGCAGTATCCAGACTTTCCTATCACCGAAACAAAGAAGATCTTGCGGTGCGTTGGAGAGGCTATCCAAGATCTTCATGGTAAAGATTGGATCCACAACGGTACTGTTTCTTCTTTCATCACCTATGAAGCTATAAACTGACTAAGATATAGATGTGAAGCCTGACAACATTCTTGTTGACTGGGATTCTGACCAGGAGGGCAACTTGACAGTAACCAATGCTGCCTTAGGTAATATTGGCATCTTTTGCATGCTGCTTGAACTGATAGTTTCTTAGGTGATTTTGACATTGCTTATAACCTGCCCAAAGGCGCAGTACTTCAAACCCGCCATGCAGTAGGCAATGCTATGTGGCGAAGCCCAGAAGCTCAGACTGGAAGGGGAATGACAATGGCCTCTGACGTGTACTCGTTTGGTCTCGTAGTACGTCACCTCTGTCTGGAATGCATTATTATTACTTACTGTTCTGTTCATAGTGTGTGTTTGCCATGGGAGGTAGCTCCTTCTTACTTATAAACAACTACCGGGAACTGTTGCAGTTTGGGATTAGTCCAGAGCAAGAGATTCTTTTACGACACTTCAGCTTTTTTGGACCAGTTTCTGAAGGGCTGCTCAAACGGATTGATAGCGAAGAGTGGAGTAACAACTTCAAAACGTGGTCGAAAATGGCTGAGGCTGCGATTACAGAACATCCAGAGAACAAGTTTGAAAGTTGGGGTCTAGGGATGGGAACAGAGGCATACAGCTTGATATCTGGAATCGTTCAGATTGATCCGACAGCTCGGTCAACAATTGACCAAGTTTTGGCGCATAAGTGGTGGGACATACTGGACGAGACCGTCAATCTCGAGATGGACGAGAAGTAACAAAGGACTGTTGGTGTTGACTGGACGTTCCCAATGTACAGTACTCTGATCCGTGACTGCACCTTTCCAGCTCCAATAGGACACGAAATGCTTCTGAGATTACCGAACCTTCCTAAGATGGCAACTTTGCTCTTGGATAGAAGACCTAACTGGTCCCAGGGTCTGCTTGGCTGAAATTCGTGTCCACTCGGAACTATAATGTGCTGTAGCTACGCAGTGTTTAGGATTTTTCCAACTCAACTCAGATATCTTGAGCAGTGGATATGTCAGGAACTTGAACACGAAGGTGCCTAATGATAGATCGCCTAGGTGAAGCAGGCCGCTGCGAGCTCCAAACTTGTTACGACGAATGCTGGAATCAGAAGTCTTGTAATATATGAGCAGAGATGTTCTTTCCGTGCTTCGGCATTATGAACTTTGCCATCCGCATATTCGAAGGCAGAACCCTCCACCGAAAGGACGAAAACTTGAAATGTGCTCCAAAGCAGGACGATTGTAGAATCTGAAAGGGTCAAACTCATTGTGATCGTTTCCGAAGACGTTATATTCGAGGTGTAGCTGGCGTGCTGAGTACATCACAGCGCTGCCTTTAGGTAAGACATTGTTGCCGACTTTTGTGTCCTCCATAATGTATCTCACAGCCGTAGAGGCAGTTGATAGACAAAGTGTTTCCAGCGAGATACATTGAAATACTGGACACTTCGACACTAAGCACTCGGTGTCGACCGATTCATCGTCACTAAACGCGGCTGCTGTTTCGTTTCGGATCGTGTCAGCCAGGGCACAAGATAATATGTGAGAATAACCAGAAAGCGGTTTTGGAGGTATCCGTGAAGATACTCGAGGTTTATTAACAGACGGTCACAGGACAAAAACAATACTCAGGCTTCACTTACCCCCAGTACATGAACAGCATAAGTGACAAACGGTCCTCATGTTCAAGTCCGATGACCCGACGTTCGTTGCCGAGGCTCTGCGTGAAATATGATGTGCTTCTTCTTTGCTCCTACGGGAGTTCAAAGTAACGTTTAAGGCAGCTTTTGATCTGACGGTCGAGACGGTTGCGTGTGGGCATCAAAAACAAAAGACATCCGTACCACGCTTGATGGCTGACCTTGCCGAACTCCGCAAGAATGTGAGGCATGTCGGGCTCGATCTTTGCCAGCTCATCTCCGAAGTAGACATCCTGCAATACGTGAATGACCGTCTCGGTGGTCCAGGTCTTAAAGGGCCAGGACGCTTGCATCTTTTTTCCGAACCGAGCAAAGCCCACTTTGTGGGTCGTGTATAAATAAACCACACGCTGTAAAAAGTTTAGATAGCTACGTTTCGTGTTGCAGGATTCTCACCACGTGTTTGGTTGACTTTCTTCCTTCTGGTAGAGACGGTGCGAATGTCTTCTTCACTCCTTCGGATGAGATGCCAAAGCCAGTGATAGTCTTCGAAAGGAAATAGTCGAAGGGTAGTGTCTTGGTCTCGTGGTAAAAGGTTGCAACATGGCGGGGATCGCTGACTATGTAAAATGCGATACGGCCGACCTGGATAGCGAACATCTTGCGTGTATTTCCATACAGTCTCCTGCATTAATGTAAAATGATATCGGGACTATTTCTGCGCCGACTTCGTACCTTCCATAGGTCAACAAGGCCCCCGAATTGCGGATGAAAGATAGAGTATACCCTACACGCATTCGACGAAACCCGTTTGCCTTCAGTTCAGGCCATAATACCTATGTCTTTGGACTTTCGTTAGTGAAGTATAGCAGATGCCGCAGAGACACACACACATGGAATCCTCTAACCAATTAAGGAGGCAAATATTTGTTACAATGCTCATTATTCCCTCCATTTAGTACTGTTCTTAGCTTAGCTTAGGTGACTCCGACTACAAGGAGCGCAAAATGAGTGCTCAATAACGAACTCCATTGTAGTTCGACTTGTCCAAACGTTTGAACGATGATTTCACGAAGCATGGGGCAAACGTTGCTGGGCGAACAAGAATCACTGGAGTGCCTTCAAAGAGACTGGAGTCAGTGTTGTGAAGTTAACCTTGGGAATTCCTTCCAAGACAGTAAGGCACTTTAAATAACGCTGCCTTCCTTGGCTAAGACAGCAGAGCTCCATACACCTCCAGAGGTGCCTCAACAGGTCATAGCCTTCTCAATCCTTGTCAATCTCACCATTGCCATGGTGGATCAGTCTCCTATCTTGTCAGTTCGTCCAAACTGACTGGGAAATGAGTACTGGCATGCGAGACGGGTAATTACGTGGATGCTCAACTCGGGCTGTGCCTCCAGCAAGTTGGGCACCTTCACGCCGCAATCTAGATGTCCGGTTGATCTCAAACAACCAGTGCTAGGCGGCGAGAGTGTCGCCATTGATCTAGCCGGCAATGATATGTCGCCGTCAGAGTTGGATATGCCACATACCGAATCGTTTGATGTCCTTGGAATGGACAACACTGGCAACGAGATGGTTTCTAAAGAGTTATCGCATCTGTTTCGAGTATCATTAAGTGCTAATACATGACGTGGTAAGAGCGTAGTCCTAGGTACGGGCCGTCTCTGCTAGCACCACGATCATCGCGCCGATTTGGAGGCGCTAATGAGAAGGAGCCGCTCGCGTAGTGTCCATCTGCAACCCATTCCAGGCAAACGTTCTTACGTGCCACAAAGTAAGTCTGACTACCTGGATTTGTGCCTCCAGGTAAATTGCCCGGCGCGTATATATTACTGTGGTACCAGACTTCATGCTGTTCACGACCAAAACATGCATGCGTTTCTGCATGCGTCGCGCTGGCTGAACGCACTCTTCACCGCAACCGAAATCCACAGCTTTGGGTGCGCGATGGAGTATGCTGATTCAAGCCCGGGGAATTTTCCACGATCCTGTGAACCGACCGAAAGTTGGTCAATATCCAGGGTATCGAGTGTGGTTACACAAAACAGTGCGGCACAGCGCGAAAATTCGCTGAGCATCAACCATCTCTCGAGCCATGTCTGGTCGAAGCAGCACTTCCAGCCCAAGTATACCTTTGGTTACGAATGGGCTGATCGAAGGGATGTGGATGGCATGCCCGTTGTTCGTGCTGTCAGAACAATAACCAATCAGTTCCCAGAACTAAAGCAGAAGTTCATCGGCATAATGAGCGAAGAGCTGGACCAAGCGTTCCAGGCAAATATACTTTCCAACGGCTCCAGTAAGATACCGCTATGGGGTACGGTTAAGCACTTTGGCTCCAGGATAAACATGCTCATGATGTTTGGAGAAGATGTGGGTACGTATTGTGGCCCCACGGCATTTCACATTCAGATGACTGACACCAAGTCAGCAAACAATCCTGTTACCGTGGATCGAGGCTTGAAATATATTGACGAGACGACGTTGGTGGGAGAAGCCGCGAAAAATCTCCCTACCTGGCTGATTCCGTATGAGTCCCTTTATAGCCATGCATATTGAAAGATACCCTCATGGCTAACCCGAACCCAAAGTATTGCCGCATGGTTGATCAGAGGGAACAATGAGAACCAAAAGCATATATTAGAAATGATTGCAAGCGAGACTCAGAAGTGCTATGATACCCTGGCGTTCACTCCTGGAAATACTCACCGTAAGCCGGTAAATAGCATCTTTAATCAACGTGCATTGTGTCATCCGCTAAGTGTCGAGCAGAAATCGATTTTGGAGGCCCTCGTTCAGAATCTCCCAGGAGAAAAGTATGGCGGGCGTATAAGATTCGATATGAATACAACCTTCATTTCTTCGACGACAGCAACCCCAATTGTGAGTAGTGGGCCTTCGAACTGAAAATGCTGACTCGTACTCGCAGATGGCCACTCAGCTTCTCGAAGACATCTATACACATCCGGAATATCTTCCAGCGCTGCGAGAAGAGGCCAGAGGAGTTCTTGATGACCCTTCCGCTAACATGACCAACCTACCGCTGCTGGAAAGCTTTCTGGTAGAGTCTATCAGGACTCATTGCTTTCTAGCTACCGTAATACACAGAGTCCCACTGCGATCATACACGTTCTCCGACGGCTATACTGTCCCAGCGGGCGAAATCGTGAAGTTTTATCAGCACAAAGTGATGAGTGACAACTCAATATACCGTGATGCCAATAAATTCGACCCAGAACGTTTCCAGGGGACTGGGAAAACATCTTGCGATATGGGCATGGAATGGCCATTCTGGGGCAATTCCAAATTGGCGTGGTACGTATCCAGCTGTTATGGCAGATCTTGACCGAAAACTGACTGTCTAAACACGCAGCCCTGGGCGGTTTCACGTTACCAACGTCGCGAAATTGATCGCGGTTTACTTCATCATGAACTATGAGGCTCACTTTGAGCGAACTGATAATCTGAGCTTCCAATTCCGGGATGTAAACGTACCCAATCCTGCTGCGAAGCTTATTCTTAAGAGAAGAGAAAGTAATCTTGAGGAGAGGCAAACCAACACTGAGAGCTAGATAGACGTCTACGGATAGGTATACGTTAAATCCAGTCTTTGAAGGGGTACATTGGATTACTTTTGCCTTCTCAGTTACCCAAAATAGGTATACAGTGTGACTGCAGTTATGGCTATGTAAGAGCTAAAAGAATAAAATATGAGGGGGGACCATGGGTCTTCATTGATATTTTCACGCATGGAGCAGTATGAGATTCGTGTGTCAAAAACGACGACAAGAGTAGCGTGCGCGCTTTTGCAAGTCCACGGAGAGATGCAGTGGAAGGTATTGAGCGACTTCGTTACCGCCGTTTGTACGACCTTGCTTCTGAGCGAGCATGACCTTTGGTGCATGATTGATATGACCAAATCGTATCATTTAAATACTGATTTTGGATATACACATAGCACGGCCATGTACGCGGGAGTTCATTAGGTCTCAGGGTTGAGATTACATCTCGAAGCTAGGAGGGAACCTATGGAAAGATGCATGGTGACATCTTCATATCACAATCGGACATGTGATTCTCGGGTTGTAACAAATATCGCCTATGCTTCCAAAAGAACAGTCATATCGATGAACTCATGGAAAGTCTGATCCAATTGCAAATAGCTACAACCGTATCAGGAAGGGCATTCAAAGTATACTTCAATATAGAATTGTGATAGTTGGGTATGATGGATTCCTCAAGCGAAACCAAGGCTACATAGGTTCCATATCCGATATGGCAGAATGATAAAGAAATTAGCTTAAAAGTACCGTGTCTGCAGAACTTTACCACCTAGTGGTGATATTTCTCTACATTATTGAGTCGCATGCGTAACAACTTCCTCGAATCTGGGATACTATTCTCGCCCCATGTCCAATTCTTCCTTGGCGTCGGCAACTCGCAATCGTAGTTCTTGAGCAAGAAGGACGCAAACATCTTGACGCTATAAGAGAATATGAACCGTCCGGGACTAATTAAGTAAGATAAAAGCTTCTACAAAATCAACACAACATTTACCAAGCATTCCTGCCAGCACCCCAAAACGGCCATTCCATTCTGTCAAGCCAAAGCAGGGTAGACCTGATCAGGTAAGTACGGCAATCTCAATGAGGACTAGTATCAAGTTGAGGCTGTAGTATATATCCTGTTGGTGTATCTAGATTACTCAATCAACCCAGTTTCACTCCCCATATTATCGACCGATCACTGCCGCGATAATTCTCATGTCCGTGACCAAGCGAGACGAGCCTTTATACCTTCGAGGCGTACCTTAATATCTATTCTCTTATCTTACTTTAAATCCCTATTGTATAAATATATTTAGCTACCCTAAAGTTACCCTTGTATATATTGATAACTTATTTATTATAAGTAGTATCTAAAGAGGTATTCTAAGATAGTTTTGATGTTCTTAGCTGATGACTAAGCTACCTTCTTTCAAGTGATCCCTGAGGTCTTTTAACCCCCTAGTCTACCTCTATCCTTCTATCCTTCTATCCTTCGAATGACCTTCTATCTGACAATTATACGCCATTCAAGTCCCCCCTAACCACCCGACACCGTCTTCTTCGAGAGCTCCACCACGTCCTGAAGCGTGACCTTGTCAGTCAACTCCTTTTCGACCAAGCACGCCCATATCTCCTTGACCGCGTTGACAAGCTTATTGTGGGGAGACTTGGCGTCCAAGGAGCCGATATTCAGCGTGGCTTGCGCATCGCCGCTCTTGAAGACCAATTTCTGGGTGACATCTATATCGGGGTCGTTGGGGATGACGGAAATACGTCGATGTGCCGGGACAGCGATCGCAGGGGTGGGGCGTGGGGGAGCGGGAGTGGGAGTGGGAGCCGGAGGATGGGCGGTGGCAGCAGCTTCTGCTTGTCAGTGAGCCATATCAACGTGCGAGTAGAGAGAGGGACATACCAGTGCGAGGGCGTAGATCCAGCTTGCTCTTATCAACGGTGAGAAATTTCATCGGCGCAGTTTCCATCTTAGCAAGAGTTGTGGTCCGGCGCTGAAACCATGCATTGGTGCGCTGGTGTGGATGCGGAAGCATTTCGCCCTTGAATTGCGCCGCCGTCATAAAGTCTGAGAACTTCTCCCAGGAAAGCGTGGGCTCGGGACCATCAGGATTCCCAGGTGAGCGCATTTGGGGATTCCAGATCGATGGGGAGGTATCTACGACGAAAGCCTCGTTTCCCGTGACCAGTCTATCCCAAGCTACATCAGCGACATCGTAGAAGTCGAAGAAGTCGCCGAGATACCTGAGCCGATCCCGTGCTGTGGAAGATGAATAGAATGAGTTTTTGACTATATCCTTTACCATGGCCTTCAGTCCCTGGATAAATCGATAGGTCGCGGAGCTCGCCTCGAGGCTGACTGGCCACTTGTCAACGGAGTGGGCGATGAAGTTGCAGAGGGAGCGGACTTGGGCAAGATCGGCTGCATTCCTGCTGCTCTCCCCTATTACACTCATCACTACGAGGATGGTCTCTTCGGGGATGATATAGAAGTGCTTGAATCCGGGGGGCAGGGGCCGAGGAGCTGCCATGGTGGTGGTTGTTGGTATCGGAGGGTGGAGGAGGTCGTGATGTTGGCGTGTGTGGGTTTGGCATTGGCGACGAAGGTTTTATATACCACGTATCGGCGCGGCTTCCGTAAATTAAGCGCATGAAGGTTTCACGCATGAAGGTTTCACGCGAGAAGTTTAAGTAGAGATCCGGAACAAGTTATGAATCTGCTTCGCTACCCAAATCACGGGTTACAAAAGTAGCGCCACAAACATCACCCGGTGAGTAAGAATGAGCTTGAACCATGGTCTTTGGCATTCATGATAGGGTCTCCAGATTCTAGTATTGAGATAAGATCACGTGCATCACCCATTGAGGGAGATTCCTCTAGTATGGCAGCCCATCCCTGCCCGAATATTCCCTGTCCATGGCCCCAATGTTCCATTTTCCTACCCGACTAACCCTTGGATGCAATCGCCAGATTTCATGTACCGTGAGGTAGAGAGCGAATGGTATTGCTAACGCCTAGGTCTACGTATTGTTCGTCCCCATCGTCTTAGCCAGCTCAAACAGGTCCTTCAAGCTGACCTTTGTATCACGGCCATTGAGGAAATCGAGGTATCTGTCATAGTCAAAAGGCCATGATGCCGTTAGAGTTGAGGGATGAGGGTACAGCTTAGCCTTAACGGAGAAAGCATGTTGGCGTTTCTCGAAGCCCTGTCGCGCTCGTCTTGGCATAGCGTGTTGTGAAGATAGTCGTGAGGGTCGTTCAAATCAACCCCCTGGCGACTAGTGACCGCGCCCTGTTCATCTACCTCTAAGTTATCGTAGAAGGTGATAGGATCCGAGAGGTAACGGACTCGGTCACCAAGTTCAACCTCGTCCGTCATTTCCCGTCGGAGAGCTTTCACCACAACCATGCCCTACTGAAGCTCGCGGGAGAGGTTTGAGCCAGACTTGACGACCATCGGCCATTTGTGACAAGCCAAGCAGTCACAAAAGGTGATTTCCGCCATGTTGTCAATTTCCGGGTCAAGAATAAGATCCATTGGACGGGTACCTAGCGACTCCAGTCAGTTCTTCGGTGGCTTGCACGGTATCGTAATCAAACACCTGAAACTCAGACAGCTCCACAGACTTGAGGTTCTTCTTGCCGAGTGGCTCCATGGTGACTGCTAAGGGTTGCTATCTCGTGAGAAGCAAGGCGATGTAAGAAGAAACAAGGCGGTGGGATGAGAGCAGGTTGTTTACCTGCAGACGACACGGCCGCTTTCACAACAGTTTGACTCAGCAGATCAAAACACAGAGAGGGAGGGGCAGCCAGGCCGACAAAACAGCTTTTCTAGGCATTTACGGCTCATCCATTTATTGTAGTGCTATGGTAACGATAGGTGAAGCTACCTTCCATGAACCTTTTGACTACCGAAAAGTCATTTCTTATTCCCACCCCTCGACCCAGCCTCTTGATCTGCCATCTATCTTCCCCTTATCGCCATCTTTCAATACCTATCCATAATCAACTGCGTCTTCAACGAATCCTGTGCCAAAAACCAGCCCTTCGTCGTCAAATACGCCATCAACTCATCATGCTTCGCACTCGCCTCAGTCCTCGAATTCGTCTTGAAACTAGCCTCAACCAGATACTCAGTCCCCGTACCAGCCGCATTCTTAATCGGCCAAACCTCAATGAACAATTCGAACCCGCTCCACGTACCCACACTACGCTTTGCCAGAATGGGACCGAAGATGCGGGACACGGCCAAAGTACTCTACGACCATATATTAGCCCGACCCTCCTAGATACTGCAAGAGAAAGAGAAAAAGACAAGAGAGAAGATAGAATACTCACAGTACCCCACCCATTATACACCCAATCATCAAACTTATCCGGCGCCTCCGCAATCAACATGCTCCTAGCCGCACTCTGCCCCGGCAGCGTCTGCCCACTATACCCCGAATCATCATAGCCCTTCTCCCGCGAAATACTCAGCGTCTTCTGCAGATACCCCCACTCAATCTGCGCCTCATACGTCGTCGTCGTGCTATCAAACCCGCCCGCATTCGCCGCCGTCAGCGCCGCGTCAATATCCCCGTTCGTCACCGGATACCGTTTCTTGTATGTCAGCTCGAACTCGTCGTCGCCTTCCTTTTTGCGGATCCGCGGGCTCCAGCCTGCTGTGTAAATGTCCTTGGCGGACGTGTCTAGGAACTGGACGTTCATTTTTGTGACGCTGGTGGGCATGGAGAAGGTGGAGAGGACGGTTGGTTTGAGTTTGTTGTCTGTTCCTAGGACGGCTGTTGGGTTGAGGAGGAGCTTGACTTCGTAGTCGGGGACCATGTTGGAGGCAGAGAGGGCCGTGGAGGCGAGGGTGAGGGCGAGGGCTGCTCGGGCGAGGAGGTGGAGGGAGGGCATGTTTGCGAGGGGGGAGGATAAGGTAGATACTATTTGGGTGTGGTGACACCAAATTCTCTGCTCTGGAGTCAGACCTGCAATGGAATAATGGGCTGACGAAAAAAGTACCCTGCAAAGAATTGCACAAGAGGTAGATTGCCTGGTCTTCTAAGCTGTACCTACCATTCTTACCTGCTGTATTTATACAAAGCTGTACCCCAGCTCTGCAGCTCAGACTTGCATATAGACAGTAGCGCAGTCCGCCGTGAAGATGTCACTGCTGCATGAACTAGTCACACGAACTCACACGTGGTGCAGCTGTCTATTATGAATGGCTCCCATGCCCAATAACACCTAAAATCTCTTTCTCTTCTTCCACGTATTATTGTGCTGTGTCGATTCTCTTCAGCAGCATCTGTTACTCTTGTGGTGCGTCATGGTTGCCACCCCTGTTTAGCCGTTCGGACTTTCCACCCCGGTTGCGCTGACAGCCTCCCGGTAACTCATTCGACTTTGGGACGGGTAAACGCGTACGTGGATGAGCACGCGGTGATTGGATGACCGGGGATTTCTATGCGAGGGAACGAATGTGTACTGCTGAGTGACGCAAATAGGAAGGTTGCTTATTGTGGATAAGTCGAGGCTTGGTGTTACCTGAAGGAGTGTGTAAAGCTTACATGGACCGCTCTCCGTCTCAAAAGCGAGCCTACTTTTAGATAGAGAGGGAGGTAGATCTGCATTATCGTACTATACTGCTATAAAGGTTTGATGTAGGTAGGAGAGTATTATATACAAAGGTAGAAGGATCACTCTGCAGAAGAATATCATGAGCCACCAGTCAATGAATGGGACCCCATGCCCATGCCCATGTCCGTGACCCTTCCTCGTACCATCCCTATCCCATCTCCATCCACATTAGCATTACTATCACCATTACCATTACCGCCTCATCGGTATCGCCATCGCCACCCGAATCGAACTCGCCACACATCCTTCTCATTAGAACCCCCCCTCCCCATATCAGAACAATTCCTCATCCCCCCACCTCTTCGCATACATGCCCAACGCCTCAATAGGGAAGATGAACTTGTAGTTCGGGTACGAAATCATACTATCCACCTGTTAGCACTGATTCCACTCCAACAAAGCAACACAAGAGAAGAGCCGGGGAAGAACATACCAAGACTTATTAAAAACCCCCTCAATCGCCTCCTGCTTCCACTCCCCATTCTGCTGCTGTCTCCCCATCATCATCCTCACCGCTCTCCTCACGGGCTCCTTCTCCGGAAACTCCGCCGCCAACAGCGCAATCACGACCCACGCCGTCTGCACGACCTGACTCCTCGCATGATTAACCCACGTATCAGTCTCACAGCTCTTATAGGTCTCGCCCCACCCTCCATCCTCCATCTGCCTGTCGATAAAAAACTGGCACCCCCGTCGCACACGTTCAGAATTGGCGTACGTCTCGCCAGCACAGGCAAGAGATTGCATGGCGAACATACCCGCGTAAGTGAAACAGATGCCCCAAGACCCCATCCACGAGCCATCTTTCTTCTGCGATTTGCGGATATATTCGATTGCTCTTTCCTTGAAAGCCTGGATTTCATGGGTTCGGTACTCGGGATAATGTTTCTGGAAGCGATGCAGCGCAGTTATACACGCCGTGGTGCATTCCGGATAATCGTACTCGATCATGATGCGCCCAAAGACTTCTGCTGCGTTGAGGTGTTCGAGGAGTTCGGAACCGCGGGTAGGTTCGTAAGAAGCGCAGCCGCCGGACGGGTTCTGCATGGTGAGGATGACATCGATGGCATCTTTGATGCGCGAGTCAGGTATGAGTGTGGGGTAGCCTTCCGTGTTTTGCAGGAGCAGGGCAGATTTCACGCCCTCGGATGTACAGTCGGAGACGGTGTAGCCTTGTTTTCTGTTGCTGAAACCCCAGGCCCCCTTTCTCTGCTGCCGGTATGATTTCTTTTGTTCTCTGACTTCGGCGGGAATCTGTTGGTCTTCCATAAACTCCAATGCTTTGGTCAACATGGGCTTCCACTTTGGATCTTTGTGGAAGCCGCCGGGTTCGCATGCTAGGATGACGAAAGAAGTATCCCAAGTCTGAACCCCATTGGTTCCGTTCATGAGCATCCCTTCGTCCTTCACCCAGAGAAACTCGGGGAGGGTTTTAACATGTTCTTTGAACGGAACGGAATCCGGGCCACCGACAATGTACGATACAATGGTGTTCAGGGGTCCGTTTACAGGGCCCAGATTAGCATAGTCTGTGTTTTCGTCTTCGGCTTGGATGAGACACCACGCCCAATCTTCCGCCTTCTTTTTGAGACTGTTGGGGCGGAGGAAAGGGAAATAGAGGTTGGATAGGAACCAGAACAGGATGAGGAGAATCCACGACTTGGGATGGTAGTTGTCCATGTCATGAATGGTATTGCGACGCGACTCCCAGTTGATAGATGAATATGGCTCGTCGAGCAGCTCGGAGCGGAGAGACCGGGTGAGGTCGTTCATGGGGTGAGTCCAGCGCTTGGAGTAAATGAAGGACATGGGGAGGAAGACTTGTCGCATATGGATCCACCAACGCCACGGATGGATAGGGACCCAATTGGGTAGGAGCCTGCTGGCATTAGCACACAGTCTTACGTATTCCGAAAACATGAAGCATACCACAACTCAGGCGGCACAGGATTGACAGCATCCCAATGCACCACGCCCAACACCGCCAACCAAAACTTAGCCCAATGGGGTCCATTCAGGGCGCCTCCCATCCCCCACAACGTCTTCCTCGCCTTGAGCATCCGCGGATCATCCGCCTCAGCCCCCAGCAACCTCAACGTCGTATAATTCATTGCCGTACCAAACACCGTGCTCTCCCCCTCAATATGCAGTCCCCACCCCCCATCCCCCGGATGCTGCCGCGCAAAGAGATAATTCTTCATTTCGATGGCCCACGGCTTGGGCACCGGCGTATTGGTCACATACCATGTAATGACCAGCCCGGGCATGAGGAACATGGGGCCGCCGTACTCGCACCCCCAGTTCCCAGGCTCGAGTTGCAATTTTGAGAAGAATTCGAGGGCGTTGGATGCAGACTGGAGGGGGGTTTTTGCGGGAGAAAGATCAGGAAGACCCTATATGCATTGTTAGCCGCCATTCTTCTTTTCCCAAGTCGCAGTTCCAACTCAATATTCCCCCCCCCCCCCTCCCACCAAACCCTCCCATTTCCGTTCTTTCTCTCAGCGTGTCAACATAAAACTCACAAGATCCATACCCAAATACCACTTCTCAGCCTTACTTTGCGGTTGTTTCCCCTCCTCCCCTTCACTCAGATACTCCCACGTCTGCACGCCCCTGTCATTCCTCAACCGCCACCTCGTATAATCCGTCGTCTCCTCGCCCAGGAACTTGGTCCAGATATCTTCTGTCGGTTCATCTTTCCATTGGCCTTTGCCGTTGGATCGATTGTGTGTAGATTTTGGGTTGGAAGTGGCGGTGGAGGTGGAGGCTCCATTCGCGGCGGCCTGTGGTTTAGCTTTTGCCATGGTCGTGCTATACCCACTTTGCGGGATGGACTAGATGTTGACAATGCGCGTGTGGCGGGCTGGTCCAGTATGGCCGGTATGCTCTCTTCGGTGTGGTGGTGGTATGATTTCCAGGTCGGTGATCCACGCTCTGAAGTTCTTCCACAGGACCAGGGTTCCCAGCCGACCTCTCCTCGTCAATCCAAAATGCCTGACCAGGAAACCTCGCCCAAAAGATTTGGGGCTCGAATTAGTATTTATAGTGTGGGTGGTGTGAGATGTGTCTCTCGTGGAAGCAACGGAAAGGCAGACGCCCGATTTTTGTGGTTCTTTGTGCCTGAGGATGGCTCCAGGGTGTCGTCGTCGTCCCCTGCCGATTAGGGAGCTAGAGACTTGGCAGGGACGGGCCGAGGGATTGGCGAATGGGGTGCAGGTGGGACGCCCTGCGAACATCGTCATACGCGTCACACATGACAGAAAAGAAGAGGAAGGACTCATGTGGTAGGTGTGAGGAGAGATGCATGTTCAGTGGGTTTAATGCTGTGTTGTTTGGTCTGTTGAATCCATCTATCAATTGATATTCCATACAGCATCTCCCCATTCAATCCAATTGCCGACGCCCTGCCCATATTCGTATATACATTCCCCCTCCATTCCCCCAAACCCACATCCCATATAAGACGGTGATATCCAAGAAACCATCTATGCAAAAGTGTGCACGGCGGGGCGGCGAGGCAATCCAGAAACCAAGCCAGCCCCATCCCCTCCCCCATAAAAGTACGAAATAGAACAAGATACGCTGTACTATGCCCTCAACTCCAAATCAATCAATTCCCAAACCCAAGAACGACCCTCCTGTTCTCGGTTGTGTGCCGTATTCCAAAAGAGAGACGACGATAACCACCAGCCCTCCCGACCATCCCATCTGTCCCATCCATTTGCTTCTTTCCCAGGGGTATCAAATAGCCTAATCACTAAGATCCGGGTTCGCAATAAACAGCCGCGTATTGCTCATCGTCGTCGTCCTCTCATCCACGCTGCCTCTCCGGTGCAAATCCTCCGCACCCTTGTTCTGCTGATGCGGTTTCAGCAACGACGGCGCCATCTCACTGACGCCGCCAAAGTTTCTCTCCCCGCTACTTCCGCTGCCGCCAGAGAGGTTCGATAGACCCGTCTTGGTGTGCTCGAAGTAGTCGGCCGCGGCGTAGGGCACCGGCGTCTCTTCCTCCATGAGGTCCTCCATGCCCTCTGTGGGCGACGAGTTGTGGCCGCTGGGGGGCGTGGAGCTGGTGGATAGACGGCCAGAGGGGTTTGCGTATGCCACACGGCGGCCAGAGCCCAGGGAGCTGCGGCCAGAGCCGGTGCGGTGGTGGTGGTACGGGCCCTTCTCCTTGCCGATGGAGCCGGTGTCCTCGCTGTCTCCCTCGTCGACTTCCGAGGCACTCAGCCGCATGGGCACGCCGGTCCCAGCGAGGTTGGCGGGCGCATACAGCGACGCCTTGGGCGCGCCGTGGTGGCGTATCTTCGATCTGACGCCTGCCGCCATGCTCGAGCTGCCGGACACGTTCCGTGGGCCTGCGTGGTGTCCCCCTGCCACCTCCATGTTCGCGCGCATCTTAGCTGCCCGCTGCTGGGCCTGCATCCGCGGGTCCTCGTACTGCGCGCGGTCGCACCACACGGTGGCTTTCTGCTTCCGCATCAGGGCGACGTACGACGTGGGCGAGGTGCCTGAGCGGGCCGACGACGAGCGGCGGAGCGCGCCGCTGTTGGAGCGCGCCGGCGTGCCAGTGGTTGACGACGTCGACGACGTCGCGTTCGAGAGGGTGCGGCGGGTGCCCATGCCCATGACCGGCTGGGGAGGGTACTGCGTGGGATACTGCGACGACGAGTGCATGGTGCCGGGCGGCGTGTAGTTTGTTGGTGGAGGTGCTGGGGCGGGCGCTGCAGCGGGGAAGATGCCAGAGGACGTGGTGCGGGTGCGTGAGTGGCCGGACGACTCAGACTGCAGATGTGAAGGGAGCCGCACGACAACGTTCGGGTTGGCCACCGGCTTGCGGTGAACGGGGCCGGCGGGGAAGGGCGGTGGTGCGGCCATGGTGGACATTGCGAGGTGTTTTGTTTGGCGACGGTAATGGCGCCCTCGCCGATCGGTCGGCCGTGAAACGCAGAAACGCAGAAACGCAGAAACGCAGAAACGCAGATCTCTCAAAGAGGCTGAAAGCGAGCACGACGCGGGGATGCGCTGCTGTCGAGAGGGCGAGGGGACGCCAGAAATATGTAGTTACTGTGTAGAACTCGTGGTGCGACGGGCAGCTGCGCGCGCGCTGCAGTCAGGTGGTGCTGGAGCTATGTAATCCGCTGAAGGTGGCCGCTTTCATACGAACACACAAGCGTGGATAAGCAACGTCTGCTGCAGCCCTGCGAATTCCACGCTGCACGGCTTCCCTCTGCTTCCGGCGCTGTCTCTGGCCTGACAGGAGCGCTGGGCCGCACAATTGGTGATGCTGAGGTGGTCCGTAGTCAGACACTGTGTCGAAAGTGTCGAAAATATTCTGCGCGACGCCGCGGGTCCCTTTCTGGCGAGAGAGCTGGAGGTGGTCGCAACCACGGCACGGGCGACGACGAGCTTAACTAGACACCGCTCGACTTGTTTGATCAGGCCACTAGCCGTAGTAACACCGACCAAATGGATGCCAGCGCGCGCCAAAGCCCCTACACAGTAGAGCTGAGAGGCCCGCGAGCATCAGCCGCAGAACGCAGAAACGAGACTCAGGGCTGGCTCCTGCCGGGTTGAGGGCTGCAACGACAACGTGGGCCCTTGAGCACCACCACCACAGATGCGAAGCGAGACGGGCTTACCTGGCTGGGAGCAGTTTAGACGCCTCTCGACGCCGGCACAAATGGCCGCGGGAGATGTTTGTTCTGCGTCGGATAGAGCAACCGTAGGCGAGCAGACCGTCGTCGCAAAGAGCAATTGGGCACCACAGGGCAAATGCTTCACCGCTGCTGGATAGATTGAGCTTCGAACAGCAATATGAGGGTAAGCAACGTCAAATATCTTTGTACCCCGTAGTTACCGAGGAACCCCCCCATACTTCCCGTCTGGTACAGTCAAGGCTCCATACCCCAAACCAAGCGGTTCCACCAAATGACGACACTCTCGTATCTCTCTGTCTGTCCATCAAAACCCCCACCGAGAACCTCCCTTCTCCAGAAATGACATATATAGGCATCCTTGTCCGCAGGCCTTGCGATCTCTCTCGACAGGCGTCAAAACTTGGAAAAAGCAACTCAACTTGAAAATGCCAGAGCCGCCGGAGCTTTCCCCGTCCCCTGTGCATGACCCAAAATCAAGAATGCAACCATGCCTTCGGCCCTCAGGCAGACAACCCACGTTGAGCCCCCGCTAGGGCCTTGGTACGAGCCCTGGAAGCTCGTCATGTTCGCGCTCTTCGAAAAAGACGACGCCCGTCGGCAAATCAGATTTTGTTTTGACGCGCCTGCAGCGCCCGTTGGCTCTCAGCAGCCGGGATCTTGCTCCACATTGGGAGAGCGTCGCAGCCAGCGAACCACCCACCAAAAACGACGAACGGTGACAGGTTAGGTTTCTCGTGAGATCGACTTGGTTGCATCTGCCAGTCCCGTGGGAGCCAGCGATGTGATCTTTCGGTGTGCTTCACGACCCTGCCGCATGGCCTGAAGCGAAATATCCACAGAGGGCTTGCAATGTACCAACGCCCTCACGATACGATGGTAGATATATCCCGCATCGTCATCTGGAAGGTCGTCGTTGAATTTGCCATGCTGGCTTGCGATAAGCAACCCCTCTTCCGCGTTGCGACCCGGAGGAACGACAGCTCCAGCTTAGTCCGAAGCTCTCACATGCATCGGCTGGATCCTCCCCGTTTCGAAGCTGCACATATGGTGAATGTGATGAAGCTTGACCGGTATCCTTGGACAGATGGCGGAACTTGCTGTTCCCAGCCGGCATACTGCATGCATGCGCTGAAGTTCGATCTGGTTTCCCCGCTTCTGCTTGCAGCAGCCAGACCAACCGAACAAGCCCTTGTCGCACACGCCGTGATTTTCGCCATCGTTCTCGTCCATGTTTTCTGGCGCCTCAACCTGCAAAAGGGGCAATCTTTCATTGCATCTTGTCGTCCTGCGAACTCCAAAGAAGCCACATCTTGAACAGTATTGAAAGACAGATTGTGGAGATGCGATGAGAGAACATGTGGCGCGATGTGGCGCAGAGGATCGTGCGCCACCCGCCAGCTCAGGAATACCCACCCGCCGTCAAACTCAAAAACTGCAAAGCGGTCGCTGGTCCCTTCCTGTTGGACACTGGGCAGTTCCCCACAGCATCTTGGAGAACGCCTTCATCAAGTTTGCCCGCGACATGCTCTATTTTGAGCGCATTCTGAGACTCTATAGACAGGCATAATCCTGCCATATCCGATAGAACTTGTGAGCTGAGAACATGTCCGGTAACATCCGTCTTCATCTAGATTTGTTAGTCCTGCCGTCAAGATCTGTGTCATAAAGCGAGGATTGGTCGTCTCATGCGGAGTGGGATGCACAACCTTAGCCCTACATTGCGTCGCCCCTCCACAGAGACCAATTGTAATCCTCCCAGTCCCCTGGATTACAAGTGGAGAGCCGAGAATGAGGATACCACCTGCATAGTACGACCATAGGGTGATACCGATGAGATCGCAAACTGCTTCATCGGGATGATCGTTGTTCGGGTAGTGTGCTCTTGTTTGAGACCTGCCGTTCACCGCTGCTTCCGGCCCTGGGAACCTTGATGGCCCCGATCACAAGGAATTGAAGGCAAATTCGGGCCGCATTTTCAGCTTGTGTGTGCTGTCGCTAATGCACAGAACTCGGTGCCTGGGTTAGTAAAATCGTCAACCATTGAATAAGCACGCTCGTGGCCAAATGTCATTGAAAAATCCCTGTCGAACATGTGTGGTGTGTAACGTGAGAACGTTTTTGATTGAGCGCTCGTATACGAATATGAATCCAGACTGGCCTCTTGAGGGCCAAATTACCTCTTAGTCCTTCACACTTCTTCAAACCCTAGTAGATCCAGGGAAGCAATCGCGACGGTGTCTGTTTCTTGAACTTTTCCCATTGCTCGCCGTATCTCAGCCCACAATATTCATCGAGAATTGGGATACTGCGTGTGGCGAAGTCGTAAGCAAAGAAAGCTCCCACGACAGCGCCGAGGGTCCAACCTCCTCCAGCCATAGCATACCCAGCACGCCAGAGGGTGTAACCACCGTAGTTGATATGTCTTGCCAAGGCCCACAATCCGCCACTGTACACCTTGCCCTTATTCTTCGGATCAGACTTGAATGCCTTTCGCTGGACTTCTGAAATGAGCTCAGTAAGGATGCCGGTCACGTAGAGCGCACCTCCAACGATGAGCGGAGTCGGTGACGTGGAAGATTCGGTCCAGCCGGCCATTGCGGATAACATGAAAGCGTAAACGCTAATGCCGTTTAGGACAGTATTGAAGATCGAGATGGTGAGAGCATTTCCATAGCTCATTGACTCGCCGGACAATGCTATGATCCATATGTTTTGCTTCAAGGCACTTCCAATAGCCATCCCAAGTAGGGCCAAACGATAGGGAGATAGCCCTAGTGAATCGATCGTCGAGATACCTGTATGAGACGGCAGGCTAGGAGGCAGAGTTCGTAGACCGACACGGCCAAGAAGAGCTGTGCCTGTTCCATGCGCCAGAATCGAGTAGTGAAGAAGGGGGTCCAGAGAGCGAAGCAACACGAAAAGGGCCTTTCCGCCTGGGGTGGACGTGTAGTCGCCGCGGCTTATAAGGTCGCGCTTCTTCGACTCTTCAGAGCGAGGGTCCTTAATAGATGCGTTGGCCATGGTCGCTATAGGATCTGGTTGTCCAGGTCGATGATGGGTGTTTGGTGAAGAGTGTGGTGTGACCATGTAGAGGGTTGGCAATGCCTTTATATCATGGAGAGACTGATGCAACCAAATGCGGTACACTGTATCCAACCAATTAACAACACGGTATTCTTAGGATTGCCTCATATGGTTCGCATGTGGTTACGGTTTTTGATGCAAGGGAACGGAGTTCATGCCACCTAACCTCGATTATCAAGGTCGGCGGTTCGGTCCATTCGGAAGGCCGAGGCGATAATCATTGTTCTCCCTCATAGCCGAAGTAGTCCTGTTTCCGCTAGAGTGGATGAAGAGAAAGGCAAGAAATGGGGATGGAGTAATGGAAGTTTGATGTTTGACAGAAGACGCGTCGAGCTGGCTATGCGAAAAGGTGGGAAAGAGCGCCACCCGCTTCCAGCATAGCCTATGCGCGACATCAGATGATTGCGCGCATTAGCGCTTTCCGAAATCGAACAAAGCGCGTGCTTCCATCTCAACACCATCCCCGCCCACTCCCTTTCTTCACGTTGCTTTATTCATTTTGAAATCTCGCAATTCTTTTCCAGCTCCCTCGCTGAACAATTGATGGTTTACAAGTGCACCCTATTCTCAGCCAACTATTCGATTAAGTGTTCAGGAACAAAATTCCAAGTTGGTAGAATACCAGCACGTGAGCATCGGACTCGATCCTAGGCGCATGGCACCAATGTCTTCATCAAACGCGCATTATTTTCGGCCATAGAAAGCTTTCCCTACCTCACCATTGCCTTCAAGGGTGAAACACAACCAATTCACAGGACTCGAACAAGAACACGCTACCAACACACCTTGACACCCTGTGAAAATCTACAGACTTTGGAGCCATCCTGCCCCCAACTTGGCCAACCCATCAATAACCAACCAACCTTCAGGAAAGCTTCAGCTTCTAGACTGTCGCCACTGACCCAAATCTATAATTCTCAACCAACATTCACCCTCTCCTCAATCAGCATCTTCTTGCCAGCCGACTTGTACCCAAATATTTCAGCCACATTCCTTAAGATACACAATCTATCGCCATGTATCTCACCTTCAACGATATTTGCTCCTTTCTAGAGGCAGTTGAGAAGATCTCACTCCAACATCCCCGGCTTTCTGCGGAGCAAGAAAAAAAAAAGACCCAGGAAGCTGTTACCAAATGGTTCGCACAACATCGACAGGCTATCAATAGCCCCTACTCGAACGGAGGCGCTATCCTCTCTGCTTTATTTCCTCATCGAAGAAAAGATCGAGTCTATGGCTTGCAGCCGGTATCCCTTTCTAAAAAGATTCACAAACTTCTAAATTTCAATCATGGTCAATTAGCGTTATTCGAGAACTGGAAAGACAGAGGTCAAGGTGAGATTGGTGCGTGTCTGGAAAAGGCCATGAAGTGTTGGGACGGGACATTTAAGAACAAGAGAGCAACGAGCTTAGAAAAGGTGGACAATCTTTTAGTGCAATTGGCCTCGAAATATCGTTTCTCGGATCCAGCCATACGGAAGCAGCGAGATTGGGACGTGAGTACTGATACCGTCCTCCATTATATTCTTACCAGGCTGGCATCCTGGGAAGCCAAGTGGCTTGTCCGACTGATTCTGCGAGAGTACTGCACAATCGAGCTGGACGAGAACTTCGTCCTCGGACAATATCACTTTCTGCTCCCTGATCTTTTAAAGTTTCAGAACAATTTCGATTCTGCGATTCAGCTATTGAAGACCGACCTAAATTGCTATCCGCCAGCTCCAAGCCCTGTCTCTGAACGCGCGATGCGTGTCGAGGCCGGGAAACTGTTGAAAGCGGTTGTTGGAATTAAAGTTGGAAGGCCATCCTTCTACAAAGCTTGGGTACGTGTCATCTGACTCATGGACGTATTTGTTAGCTGATTGTTCGTTCAGTCTTTCAACAATTGCCTGCAGATGTTGGGCAATCGTGCTTGGGCAGCTGAAGTCAAGTACGACGGAGGTAAGGATGTGTAGATACCATGATGACCTTTACTAACGTTCGTAGAATATTGCGAGATTCATATAGACCAGGACAGCATTTCAAACAGTATACAAATCTTCTCCAAAAATGGCAAAGACGCCACAGCTGATCGAAAAGGACTGCATGGGTATGTGCATTCCTGTTAATCGCTGTTCTCGCTGACATAGAGTAGTGCCATCCAGACAGCACTCCGTATCGGTCAACCAGGGTGCCTTATCAAGCGCAACTGTATCGTGCTCGGAGAGCTAGTCATCTACAGCGATCGAGAGCAAAAGATACTCCCGTTCTCCAAGATCCGAAAGCACGTCTCTCGATCTGGCTCCTTTCTCGGAAACCTCCAAGACTCCCTCCCTCACGAATGGGAGCACCTCATGATCGTCTTCTTCGATGTTCTGATGCTTGATGATGAGCCAGTATTGCGAAGAACCCTCCAGGATCGCCGTTCAGTTTTGAGAGACATCATCCAGATCGTCCCCGGTCGATCAATGCGCTCAGAGTGGACACTACTAGACTTAAAGACGGATGATGGTGTTACAGATTTGAAGCAGGCCTTTGCTCAGACGCTTGCCAAACACCAGGAAGGTTTGATTCTCAAGCCGCTCCATACGCCTTATTTTTCACTGTTGTCAGAGGCGGGGAGTCGTCATCCGGGCTTTTTTATCAAGCTGAAGAAGGACTATCTCGGGGACATGGGTGGTGAGCGAGACTTGGGCGATTTCGCCATTATTGGTGCACGGTACGATGCTCAGACTGCATCTAAATCAAGCCTCAAACCACTCCACTGGACACACTTCTACCTTGGGTGTTCGACAAACAAGTCTGCAGTCCAACGCTTCAATGCCAAGCCCAAGTTCAAAGTCGTCGGCGTGCTGAGCATCGACACGTCCATTCCTAGGCCGGAGGCAAAGTACCTCAACGATCGCGGCTGTCTGTGTAATATCGATCTGCCACTATTCAAGGAGTTCGATATTGAGCACTCGATTGCGATTAGTCCTTGCATGACAGTAGCTTTCAAGATGCCTTTCGTTGCTGAGGTCTTGGGCGGTGGATATGAAAAGGCCCCGAACGAGATGTTTGAAATGCTCCGCCATCCTCGCATCAAAAAGGTTCACCACGATCGAACATGGGAGGATGCAGTCTGTATGGACGAGCTCTATCGGATGGCCGAAGTAAAGTGGGAAGTTCCGGACGCCGATAAACTAGATGGGCATGCGAGAGACGTTGCCCTGTTAGCAAAGAAGTATGTGTGGGAACTCGGTGGTTCTCAAGCCACAGCTTCAGAGCAGTCGACTACACAAGAGACCACGCAATGCAGCACGCCAAGGACAACGCAGGAGGCATCACTGCCTAGCCCAGGTGATGCTGTTGTCCAGGAGACACAGCAGACCACTCAGACAACAACAACTTCCTCTTCTTCTGCATCCCAGTTCTCCAGAAGTACACAGGGAGTCGGCATCAGAGCGTCCAAGCAGCTGAGGATTCTCGTGCGAGAAGACGCCAGCGAGCAGATCAGGCCATCGCCATCGAACCCGTTACAAACTGTAACAGCACTTCTACCAACACCTCCCAAGTCTTCTCTAAGTAAAGCGCCCTCGACGTCGATGAAGAGGAGCTTCGAAGCAGTAGTGACCCCTCCTCCTACGAAGCGTAGGAGGACACGGCTCCCCCTCAAGGATGCTGAGGGTCGGAGCAACGTGGGACAGTTTGATTATGACTCCCAAGAGAAGGTCATTCACGTGTTTGCGGAAGAGGGATGGAGGGTAGAAGTCCACCCTAAAGAGCCGGGACTGAGTAGTTGATAAGTGCATATCTATTTCTATGTATAATTATTCACCATGCTGTTCATATTGAATTTCCTATATCTGTGAACTACAGCAGAATTACGTTAATATGCCAACTATTGCTCCACTCTCGTGAATGAAGGCAAAGCATAGGTAAACAGCCCAGTTAGGCTACAATGGGGAAACCCAGCGGAAGCACAGCCCAAGAACGGCTGCATCGGGACCCTTACATGACATTCAGTGGCATTGGCTTCCAGAACGACATTCTTCAAATCTACGTAAGCACGCGTGTCTTTACTACCCTCCTCAACCAACAAGCAACCGCACTTCCACATCAATACACACTCAACCACCGGCCATAGACTATAACTATGGCCACTCTCAAGTCCACTCCCTCCGGACCTTTCCCCGATGCCCCGCCCATGGGTCTCTATCAAGCATTCCCCCGCGAGACTATCCGTGCCTGCATCACCCTCCTCGAGTTCGTAGACTGACAAGTAGCCTCAGTCCTCGTCGACCTAGGCCCCGAATCCAAGGAGATGGTCCGCGTCACCATCGCCGTTGCACTGCTCAACGATAACACCAAACACTGCTCCTTACCCGTCCAAGTCGAATCTCCCCTGTGGCACAATCTCACAGAACTCATCTTCCATGCTAAGAAGTGGTTCTATGTGCAAAGCACATAGACCACGACGCGGCACTGGGGTCATCTGCGGCCATATTTGATGATGAGCCCTCAGTACCGGGATTTGGCGGCGGTGGTGGATGGGCAGGGGTTAATAATGCGGGAGACTGTTAAACCGTCGCAATGTTTTTATTGGATACAAAGGAGTTTTCAGGGCCCATGTATTACTACGAGGATGCGACATTGGGTTCTGGGCGTAGTATGGAACTTTTTGAAGAGATGGCTGTTGCTATGCATTAAAAGGGGAAGATGCTGAACGAAACTGATTCTGTCGGCAAGAGAGATTGGGAGTCGTGGCTGTACAGCAGGTATGGCTCCCAGAAGACAGAGGATGACGGTATGGATTCAAGAGGGTCGTTGAACGAACTGAACGAGGGAACCAGCAAAGAGTTAGATGAGGATTCAAACGAGATGGTTACAATATCTCGAGGCCGTGAGGATTCCCGATAAGCCCCGATGCGTTACGATCAGCAGTGAGTCTTCGCTTTTTTCATAGGAGTAGTAATATGGCTAACGCTATCCAGCGGATAGCTCCGGCGATGTCACCACCACCTACCCCAGGCACGTGCATCCTCCGAAGACGCCACCGAGCGTGTTATCAAGATCACCGGCATTTCAAGGGAGCAGTTGCAGTGGGAGAGGGATATCACAAACGAATGAGCTGAAACTTGCTGTACGGAAACTGTCTGTATATGGCGATGGAGATAGATAGGGGTGAAAGGTCCTACTTAGTGGCCGTACGGCACCTTTTCATCTCTAATAGAACGCGAATCCCTATATTCTGAGCTCATAATACGTGAAAAGACGTATCTTTACATATCGATTGATATTGATGCTGCGACACAGGATATTGTTGAGGCACGTCAGGATATCAATCAATATCCTGTGTCGCAGCATCAATATCAATCGATATCCTAAGAGCCTTATTGATATCCTGTATCGCAGCGAGACGCTTTGTTTACCCAACCCTAACGCTTTGCTCACCCCAACCTAACCACGCCCCTGCGCTTTGATCACCCTTACCAACCCTAACCTACTACTTTAACTACCCTACCCTAACCCTAACCTAGTAATAGATACCCTAAACCTATTTACTAGCCTATATATACTAAGGCTATATCTAGTAATTACTATAGTTAGTATTATCTACTAAGGCCTAGCCTTAGTAGGGGTATATCTTCTAGCCTTTAGAGTAGCTCCTCTACTCCTTAGTTTTATATATTTAAGTTATACTACCTCTTACTTAGAGCTTAAGTATACTAACTATAATAATCCTAATATTTATATACTATATAAATGCCTTTAGAGTTATCTATATATAGATAATTTAGGGGTATTAACTAGCCTATGTATAGGATTACATAAGCTTACCTTATATAATTAACTATATAGAGGCTTAGCAAGGGGTACCTAAAAGCTGAGCTTTTATCCAACTCTAGATAGATATGAATAATACCAACCCCTAATTATATACTACCCAGTTATATCCTATATATACATATATACTATAGACACGTATATTAGGATAGAGCTACCTATCTGCAGCGTATATTAAAGTCTATTTAATACTAATTAGTAGTTAATTAACTTTAACTGTAAATTGGCAAGAATGAAGATAGAGTTATACCTTAGTGAAACTGACTTCTACTAAGGTCTCTATTTTATTACTATTTCTATTTATAGCTATAGAATAGAGAGATTAACCTTTAAGAATATATAAAGGAAGATAGTGCATTATATACCCTAAGAATCCTACTATATAAACCTAGTAGTAACTAAAAATAAATAAATACTAGCGCTAATACTAATACTAGCACTATAATAGCTTAACCCAACTAACCAGCTAACACTATATTAGCTGAAGCTAGCTAGCCTATATATTTACTAATCCTAGATAAGAACTAATTAGATTTATATAAAGAAGAGGTAAAGTTCTTATATTTATATAAGGACCTATTAGAGGAAACTAGTATTAGAATATCTACCCTCTAAAGTGCTGTATACCTTTAATACTAGAATAACTAGATTAATATAACTGTAGACCTATTAACCTTCTACCTTAATATATACACTATGTATATTCTTACTAATATCTACTAATTAAAAGGATTACCTACCTAAATCCTTAATAACTTTAAGGAATACTTCTATGCGTAGGAAGTAGAACACTTCTAATATATTAACTATATAACTAGATAAGAACTTAGGGATATAATAAACTATAAAGGACTATATAGAATAATTGGGATAAACTATAAAATAGCTATAGAACTGAAAAGTCTAGTAAATAGAGATCTTATAGAAACTCTACTTCTACCCTAAGGATCTTATACACTATTAATAGTTTTATCTACTAGGTTACTACCTAAACTAACCTTATATAAGGAAGGGCCTATAGGAACTAAGATACTAGTACCTAAGATACTAACTAGACTATTAGCTCCCCCTCTATATAATCTACTAGTAAACCTACTATATAAACCCTTAATCTAATAACCCTCTATACTAATAGAACTGTAGCCCTAATATTAACCCTCTCTATCCCTATATAATACACCTCTATACTAAAATATCTATAGTCTAATATAGCTACTACTAATTATTAAATATAAGAACTAAAGACTTCTATATAAGAAGATAATTATATTCTAGAAAGCTTAGAAGAAGTATAATAACTATACTAGTAAACTGTATAATATCCTTGCTAATAAGACCTAAATTTTTATTAAGCTATACTATTATCTTAATATCTATAAGGTATAATACTCTAATATCTTCCCTAATATTCTTAAAGATTATACGTATATATTCTATATATATATAATAGGTCCTAGCTATATATAGAAGGCTCTGTATACTACCCTAGATACCTACTTTAATACTACTATTAACAAGACTTAGTACTATACTAACTAGATATTAATATCCTTTATATAGTGCTAAAAGGAGAATCTAGACAAGATACTATATAAGGCCTTAGAGTTTCTTATTAATAAACTTATACTTGCATAGAGAGTAATAGGAGGAAGCTTCCTTAGAGACTAATAGCTATATACTACTATTATGTAAGTATACTAAGGATAACCTAAATTTAAGCAGGCTATATTCTTAAACAACTAAACGTGTAAAGGGCTATTTAGTAACCTTTATATAGTACTGTAAGTTAGTATAGATTACTAGATAAACTAGTATCTTTAGGAACTAGGAGATATATACTATATAGATTAAAAGTACTTTTTAAATTACCTAAAACCTAACTTCTATAGCTGGTCCCTATTATTATACTCTTAAGGATATAGCTAAAGCCTAAGAGGCTTCTATATAGAGTATATAAAGAAGAAGTACTTTATCTACTATAAAGAAGGATACTAGTCCTCTAATTATCCTTATATAGACTTTAACTATATAAAATAGTAATATATAATAATATATAAGTAATTCAATAAGGAACCCCCCTAAGAGGAACAGATATTATTGTATATATAAGACTTTGAAGGGGAACCTATAAGTGGTAAAAAGATAGTTAATAATAAAGATAATAATCTAGAGGATAGAGAATAGGCAGTTAATTACCTAACTACTGTAGTATATCTCTATTATACAACTAGCGAAGATATCTATAATACTAAAAGGTATAAAGTTACTAATTAATTTATTCTAGATAATTATTATTACATAATATACTAAGGAGAACTTTGGGATACTAGTATAGCTATAGTATCTATAGTTGGAAAAGTATAACTTAAGGCCTATGTATAAGAGTACCCTTAAACTAAGATTAACTAGATACCTAGATCTGTAAATATTAGTTTTAGTAGCTAAGGATCTAAAGGATTAATTAGTACTATATAGATCTAGAACCTAATTAGAATAGTTATATACTATATCTTAGATATACTAACCCTATTCCTTCTCTACCTTATAGATACTAACAGACTAGGAGTATACTATAATAATACCCTTAATATTATTATATACAAAGATAGTAGCACTATCCCTATTATCTAAAAATAGGGTTATCTATTCTTTAATATTAGCTATATAGAAACAACCTTATTCTTTATAGAGATATAACTTTAATATCTCTACTTATTAGAAGACTAGGGTTTAATTAAATAAACGTATACCTAATGGGTATACTGAAGGTAAGCAGGCACAAAGATCTAGTTATCTACTATATACTACTCTCTAGAGTAAGATAAGATAGAAGCTTTTATGCCCCTGCTAAGGTAAACCTAAGGCAGGAGCCTTATTAGGAGCCTCAGCTAAAGGCTAAGGCCTCAGCTAAGGCTGATCCTAATCACCTAATTAATTAACTAGAATTAATTAGGAATTATATATAGATACTAGCAACTTTTTACCTTATATGTTGAGTACCTTCTATATATTCTATCTTATTAATCTATATACAAGTAAGCCTCTCCTTTACCTACTTATTCTTTTTCTCTCCTTATTATATAAAGTAGACCTATAATACCTCTCCTATTTATAATATCCCCTAGCTTCTCTACCTATATATAATTTGCCTTCCCTCTAGGGTAGTACCTATACTTAGTATAGGCAAGAAGAAGCTCTTACCTAACTATATAGGGGAGGAGGTTAAAATTATATATTATCTACCCTTTAAAGTTATTACTATCCTATAGTATATACTCTTTTCCAGCTATCTTATAATATATATTAATTAGGAGGTACACTATATACAAGTATTATTATTATTATATAGGGGGGGGGTTTATATCTATCTTAAGTTAATTAAGTATAAGGCTGAGGTCTATCTCTCTACATAGGATTATCTTAGATATATAAGTAACCCCTAATAACTCTTT